>VDFB02152657.1:0-54236 GCA_007258455.2 Sequoia sempervirens
TTACTCAAAACCCCTTCCATCTCAATTACTAAATATTGTCAATTTTAATCAAATTTCAAGATAATTATTCCAACACAAAGTTTGGTGTGCAACTTAGCTTCTTTATTAATAAAAAATAGATTCACAAAAATGAACTCAAAGTTTCAATATTTGCTTCACAATTGGGCAACACTTCGTTGCATAAGATAAAAGGTAAATATTACAATATAATCCTCTCTTATTTATAGATGGGAGAGAATATATAATCTAGGAAAAACCCTAACCAACTAGTTGACTTATTCAAAAATGTTGTCCATAAATGTAGGAGAACATATTTGTTTTACAGGTAATTACATTTTTCAAAATGACATGTAAAACGTCAAAACCTATCTACATAAAGCATAGAAAAAAGCATATGAGCTATCTAACTTTGGAGATGTAAGAATATTTTCATGGTTCCATACTCTTGGCTTGGAAGTCTTCATATTTCTTCTTAATATCCTGCATGACTGCCTCATCTGGACCAACGGTGTAGTCATAAATTGTATGAACCTTTGTGATTGAATTCTTTGTAGATGAGAAAATATTTTTGCACCTATTCATATTCCACTTGGTTTAAGATGGCTTCTTTGAAAATTTGTACAATCTCACTTACTGGGAGGAAGGTATGATCATCATCAAGGAGTTTTCTTGGAAAACCCTCAATCCCATTCACCATAACAATACGATGTCCTTTGACATCTTCTTGAACTTTTTATATTTCCTTGATGAGAGACTTGATAACCTATATGTGGTTCTTAACAAACTCTTTTACTTCCACATACTTTTCTTTGTTAGGAATTACTACAACTTCCACTAGTTTTCTCAATTTAGTCTCCTTCATTTGTAACCAAAATATGAGACTTCGTTCCATCTCTTTTTGCTCCATTGAAAGTGTTCCTTCTACTTTTTCCAATTCCAATTTCATCTTGAATATTTGGGTGGTCTTTTGATTAGCAATAGATATGAGTTGTGAGCCCTGCTTTATTATTTCGTCAACAAACTCATACAACACTTTTCCTTTGGAGTAGTATTTTTTCACTTTTTGCACTGCTGGTTCTTCAACATTCATCATAGCCATTGGATGTACATTCTCTGAGGTACCTATGATATTTCTCACAATTTATGAATACCGTTCAACATTCTCCTTATACATATCTTTGGCTTGTTCCATCTTATCAAGTCTATCTGACAATGCATTTAGGGTCACTTTTGCATCTTCCTTAGCACTTGCATTAGTTACCTTCCCATGTTGGACCCTAGTCATGGTGTAATCTTCCATATTCACATCACCCTTATCATGTGGAGGTATTCCAATATCGACATACTTATGACCTGACTTGTCCACATGAAGTCTAGAATGCATCTTTTCCTTCTTTTTCCCTTTGGCTTTTGGAAGGACTATCTCTTCAAGATCTAGCTCATTTGGGGAAACCATTTGTTTCTTACGCTTAGATACTTGTGAGACTAACCATGGGGGAAGAAATGAAGTATTTCCTTCTTGACTTACTGCTAATTCCTGTTTAACAACCACCTTTGTAGAAATGGGTGTTATGGTAACAATCGGCATAGTATTAGTCATGATTGCACCAGTAGTTTGAAACTAAGAGGTTCTTGTGATGATTCCTTCATAAACCTATCAAACTCATCCCGGGAAGAAATATCATATGATAGAGAAGATAGGATTGGGATAAATAATGGGGAACTTGAGGAGACATCAATACTTTGCAATATGGAACCCATAAAGGGAGTAGAAAGGATTGATTGTGCTGATGGAGGAATGGTTACCTTCACTGCATGTAGAGTTGTTGTACGAGGGGGTGAAGTAGGAAGAGGAGGTGGAGGAGTAGTGGAATTTAGAGGAGTGTGAGGAATATTGGTAGTAACAGGCGATGATGTATGAGGGGAATTATCAAAAATGTTCTCATGGGGAGATAACCGCATTTCATCATCATCCCTTTCTTCTTCCTCATTACCCTTCTCCTCTCCATGATCCTCTACTGAATGTTCATCTTCTATAGATTCTTCTAATGCAGGCTCTTTTAATTATTCACTTTCATTTCCATCTTCTTCTTCTCCTTCTGATTGCTCCTCAGATGCAAGTTCTTGTCCCTCAGTAGCCTGCTCTTCCTTAGTTGATTGCATTGTACTATTTCCACAAGTGAATTTGATCTTAGGACCTTTATGTGAAGAAGAAGGGGCAACAACAACTCTATGTTTGGTTTGAAGTTCCTGTTGGTGAATGGCTTCACCTTCTGATGTTTCTCCCTCAAACTCTATTATGAGACTTCAATTGAAAACCATGCCTTTGCAACCATTCATTTGTGTTGTGTAGAATGGGATCAAGTCTTTCCCTGATGGAAATGCTCTCTTTCTTAGACCATTAAATCAGAGGTAAAGGTGTACTGGCAATCTCATTTTCTTCATATGCAAAATCTATGATATCACCAGGATATTCAAAATCCTTAGGAATATTAGCTAAACCTAGATCCCTGATCTGCTCCATAGTTAACCTACAAAACTCCATTCTTTGGATGTCCTCTTCGTCTCTACATTCAACCCATATATCCTCAAAATGGTAGACATGGTTGTGATCCTTCTTGAGTTTTCTATTCACATTTCTATAATCAAAATCAAATCTATACCTGCATGACCTTATGATCATAATCTACATTTTTGCTACTTGATTTTTCTTTCTACACACTTTGAATAGTACTCCTTCCAAAAGTAATTGGAAACTTAAAGTCTGTCTTGTGAATTTTTTGGTGTTCTTTATGGATTGTAATCAACTTTCTACATAATTCCATTAATATCCACTTGTCAGAGGGATACCTTGGCAACATGTACGGGCATCTAGTACAACACTCTACTCTCAAATATGTAAAAGTAGGAAATTTCAAGATACATCCAAATTTACTAGAAGTTTTGAAGGCTTCATCTGATACTCTTTTCTTCTCAAGAGTTGGATCAAAAATGAAAAGAAAAGGTGCAAAGAAGGCATCAGTGACTCTCCTAAAATGCTTGATACTATTTATTGAAGTTATCTAAGAATAAAACTCATATTCCAGTACAATACTTCTATTTCCTTTAGTTGTCAATCTCGAGGTCTCATAACAACATATACCAAGTAGGAGGTCATGTAAAAATTCAAGGTGGTTTTCACATTGATTAGCTATTCATGGATCTCATCACTAATCTGCATACCCTAGTCTATGTGTGCTTTCCTCCTTATGATGATTTGGATATACTCGTACATCCAATCTTAGAAATGAGCAAATGTGAGCTATGAAGTGCGGAAAATGGAGCAATAGAAGAAATAACAAAGTTTGGGAAGCGATTGGAAGGATTTTTGAGGGTTAATGGAAAATATATTTTTTGTGCAAGGGCATTGAAAATCAGCACCCTTACATCTTGGAAGTTCTTCTTTTGGTGTACAATCATTGAAATTTAGTGCTCCAACATGCCTTAGAAGAGTTTGAACAATCTGATGCACAAAAGCTAAAAATCAGTGCTTTTACATATATTGGAAACATCAACTCATTGCAATAGCGGTGAAAAATAGTGCTTGTACATCTTAATTCAGATTATGAAGAATTGACATGCAATGGTAGTGAAAATCACTGTTGTTGCATGCAGGGAAATGTTTAAGTTTGTGGGAGCGATGATTTTCACTGCTCCTGCAAAGTGATCCCACAAAGCTAGTTTACAATTTTTGGGAGATTCTGATTTTTGCTGAAATCACATATTTTTAGAAAATATAATGATTTAAGCCTTACAAAGTTCCATTTAAAGCATTCCAATTGAAGTGGGTTTGATCAAACTACCTTAGATCAAACCCCCTTGGATAGAACCCCACTAGTTTTAAGCCATACCTATAATGGAGTCTCCTTTACACCTATCAAAATGCTGATAAAAAACCACTTTTGATTTACCTTTTGAGTGGGATCAAATGAATTCATTAAAAATTCATTTTGCAAGTATGTGTTGTTCCCATAGCACACACACCCCCGCTTGAAATGGGGAACCTCTTCTTCTTGCTTCATCGGTCACTTTTGTTTCATTCACTCGTGCCCTCATTTAGTTTTCATATCAGTGAACTGGACCATCTGAAGTTACCATGTTTTTTTCACCCCAAATTTTAGCTTAGCCATGAACTCCCTTTAGTTATTCTTCACTCTTTAGAATCGACATCCCTCGGGAGTAGCAGGTGTACTCTTATGGGTCGCTTCCCATGCGTGTTCACTCCACCTCTACCATCCGAAAATGGCTCGACCGAATGCCTTTGTGCGCCACTTTAAATTCGCGAACCCTAGTTGCCATTTTATTGCCAACCCATCCAATTGACTCACTACTTTCCTACGCCGACTACTACCCTCAAGCATCGCTTTGAGTTATGCCCGCTCACCAACTTGAAATGCCAAATTACATCTTTATAAAGGGAATTAAATGCATTATTCTCTATAAATAGCCCCTCATGAGCTATCATTTTCACTTGTTAGTTGTTCAGAAAAGAGTCAGAGAGCCTTGCAAATGCTGCTTTTGCTCCGTCGAGTTCCACTGACGCTTCATAGCTTTTTCCAATTGTTTCCTTAGCCTCCTTCATTGGGTATCATAGGTAGGTTTTCTCCCGTAGGCCATGCATTTAGTTTTCTTTGATTTTAGTAAAAGTTATTGAATCTTTAAAAGAAAGCTCAGAAAACTGACAAAGAACAAACCTAGGTGCACAAAACCCATAACTTGAAATTTTGAGAAACTTTGAAATTGCCCCATAGGCTGCTTGCGAAACTGAAGCTTCCCATGACCATTCTTCAACCAGAGAATCCGTGCTTTGCGAGCCTATACCCATGCCTCCGCCTTCATCGTCCTATTGAAAGCATGTTTAAACTGGTGTTCCTGGTGATCATCGTTCATTCGATGGAAAGTTTCCACAATTTGGTCAGCCTCGGACTTACTAAAAGTTAAGGGAGCTCAAAACAAAGGTCCATCGCACTTCTCTCAAGTCTCGGTGATCCATGGGCCCCCACCGGGCAATACCCCCTGCAACTTTTTCTGCTCCAACAACTATCCATCCAAATTTTAATTCTCCCCGACATGCGGATCCTTCCCCGCGACCGCCTTCAAATCTTTAACCCCCAACTTTGAAAAATTTCCCAAGCCTCAATCCATCACGAGCTTCTCCTTGCAAACTTCCGCTCGTGGGTTTCCATCTTGGTTTTGCTGTTCCAAATGGATTCCATGACCCATCCCTCCGCGTATTAGGCCTCGCCTTCATGGTTTCCATTCAAATTCAAAGAAAAGAAGCCTCCTCTTTCAGACCATCCTTCGTAGGGTGCCGGTCCCCTTTCCCCACCATGCTAAAGACCCTATCAAATGACGAAATACCAAGATCCCTTCAGCGACCGGGTTCCTACCCTGACTCTACTATCTGACCCCTTTGAGCTCAAAATGACTAAGTATTGTCCCTTCACAGACTTCCTACGCAATTTCCATCCATGAGTTGCTGCGGGTACGGACTACCAATTCAAACGCCTTCGCGATTCCATCCTGCCCATGGTCGTTGTTTGAACTCAAAAGTGAAGATAGCCAAGGATCAAGCCCTAGGCGAACCACACCTAGTGGGTGGACGTTTGCAGACTTCCCTCCCACTCCCACCATCCTGAAATGTCCATGGACTTCCGTTGGTCCACTACATGGAGCTCGACCCTTCCACTGCCGCCTGACCAATGATAAACAAGGTGGATTTTGAATCCCTTCACAGACTCAACTACGCGAGGCTCTTCCGTCGGATCTCCATCTGACCTTTTCCATTCCAAACGACTGTGACCCACCATCTGCTCATGCCTATTGACCAACATCCTTTGAGTGATTTGAAACTCAACAACAAAGCATCCACCGTCCTCCTAGTCCATGGGTCTTGCACGACAGAACATTGCTTGCAGACCGCCACCTTGCCAACACCGTTTCAATGGTGGGCCCTCAAACAACTAAGCTGCCCTCTAATTACACATTCTTAAAAGATGAACTTAACACCTCCAAATCTTTAAAGTGACTTTGAACCACGTGCTAAAATGGATTGACCTCCTTGGTGGACCCCACCTCATGACTAAATCTTGATGTGGGTTGGGACAGGCGGGCCGTTGTGCCTTGATTGTCATCCCTTTTGCAGCTACTTCAGAATAGCCACCAGCCTAAGGAAGTCCACACCCCTGGGCCCAAATTGTTGTAACTCCCTCCTGTGAAAGGTTAATGTCAATCTAAATTTTTTTTAGGACCTATAAGTGATGAATTATCTAATGTAACATCATTTTGAGGGATTTTGGCTAACTTTTCTCATGTTTCATGCTTGAATGTGCTTATCGCTCTCTCACCCGCATGATATATGGAACCAAGTGTAAGACCTTCAGAAGTGGCCCTGGAGGAAGATAAGGGAAAGAATCCAACCAAAGCACCCCAAGGAAAAGAAGACAAAGACTAGATGAAAGCCCCTTAACTCCAAATTCACCATAGATTGGAGGGAGATCTCAGACACTAATCTGGGACACATAGATATTGATAAATTCAAGCAAAGGGTCCGGATCAGCCCCACGACAAAAAATTCTAGGAAGATTAGAAGTAGTGGGTTGGCCAAGGCCACTGGTTTCCCGCCTACTCTCATTTCTCCCAAGCTTGTGATGGCTTGTAGGGAGGCCTATCAAGAGGACACAAAAAGAATTGGGGACAAAGATAGAAATGTATTAGATGACCTATCCGCCAAATCAATAGGGAAAACTTTCCATATCCCTACATTCAAAGAGATGGAGGAAGCATCCAAAGAGGATGCTAAGGAGATGTGGGATGAAAACCCCCTCAAGTGCAAAAAGATAATCAATCAATATTGGTTAAAAGAAAAGAGGGGCAATGCAGCTAAAGTACCCCAAGAGCTCTTCCACAATGACTTTTATGAGGATTACCATGACTTGGTAACCTTACTGAGCTGAGTAATGGGACTTCCAACTGCAGCCTTCTTTTAGGAGTGGATGCTATACTTCGTGGAAGAGATCCTCCAAGGAAAAAACAAGTTCTACTAGGCAGGAATAATTAGTAATTGCTTGCACGAGCAATTTGTGGATGTGAAAAAGACCTCGCGATTTTACATGAAATCTTACTTAGTCTATTTACTAGTTGACCAGATGTAATACAGAGGCTTGTTTAGAGCTCTATACGAGGCTCTAGGTAGGGAATTAAAGGTCTATGATAGGTACCCTTAGCTCCAATATAGGAATTTCAAGAAGGACTACTGTAGAGTCAATGATGCCTTCATAGGCCATGCTATCAGATTACTCGGGGGTGATTTCGAAAGAAGGGTCTCACATAGCGCCAATGCTTACATCCACCAGTTTAGCTTCTTATTCATACAATTTCCAAAGTTTACTTATATTCGGGCCAAAGGTTTCTTGGAGAAACCATACAAGTTGCCTCAATACCCAAATGACTGGATAATATTGCTAGAGCTCTGTTGATAGCTGCAACGTGCACATGTCCTCCTAAATAGCAAGCATAAGACGGGGATTTCCTATCCCCTCTCCTTCAACCAAGGAATGTATGAACTCCACACATTTCAATGTGTGGACTATTTAGATAAATAACTTGTGGAATATAACTTGGAGCTCCACACTACCCGGTCATGGATGGACCCCTATGGAAAACTTAGGAAGATGATCGGGATTGAACATGCCCATGTGCATGATATTGAGGAATTTTGGGCCAACTGCATGGACAAAAAAGAAGTGCAAATGAGGCACTACATGCACATGGTGACATACTTTGTCAAGAGGGTAAACTTGTTCCTTGTGGAAGATCAAATAGTGGAGAATGAAAATATATTAATTGATCCTCGATACGGTGCAATTGCCAATCTCCCACTACTGTTAATTGATTGGAATGAAGAAAAGGTCAATGACCTTGATATTTTGACAAATCCGATCGAGGCAAGAACAAAAGAATGGATTGATGAACAGATTTCCTAGTTAAAGCAAAAAGGAGTCACCTTGACATATAGTGAGCTTGAGGACGAGCCGAGAAGTGGGACCGATAGTGGGACGACAACTACCCCATTTGAAGAAACTTCAAAATATCCTCCCACCACCAAGTTGAGAAATACAAAAGAGATGGTTGAATGACAGCCTAAACCCAGGGTGTACTCGAGAAAATCCTTAGAGGGTGAACTCTCTAAGAAGCCAAAAACATCAAGCAGTTTCATGGAAAGGCCCACCATCTAGGAGGACCCTCTCTAAGAAGGAGAAGAGCAAGAGGCCGAGCAGCCAAAGTCTCCACCTATTGCCTCCTCTCTTGCGGTCACCATTGCCACTGACATTGCCACCATTGCTGCCCCTCCACTTGCTTCTCAGGCAATGGTTGCAACTTCTTTACCAGCGGTGGATATCTCAGTACACCTTGCTTCCACCTCACCCACTACACAAGTCATGGTTATAGACTCCTACTCTACTACTACCTCTCCACTCTCCTCTTCCTCCATATCTCTGTCAACATCTCTTCCATTGACTATAGCAACAATTCCGATGCTCACTCTCTTGCTCTCAAAAGCCTTCGCCCGCCACACACAAAATATCCCAAAGAAATTGTCTGGGGTATTAATGAACTTGACAATACAAGCTTCTTTGGTGCAGATAGTTGAAAACCTTCCTGTCTCTACTCCTCCAACTAAACCACCATAAATGAAAGAAAAAATGCAAATATCAGAAGAGTTGGAGAGGAAAGAAAGAGAGGCAAAAAAATAGATGGAGGAAGAAGTGGATGACTACCATGAGCATCCTGAGTACCAACACCTAGTGATTGATCAAGTGGTGCGTGAACGAGAGGAGGAAGAGACATAGTCATCTAAGGAAGACACTAAAGAGCCGGGTACCAAATATATTATGGAAACCTTTGACCCGTAGCTCGAGGAGGAGTTGGCTCATCAACTCAAGAATGTTGGAGAAGAAATAGAGAAGCAACCTTCTGACGAGGAGAACATAGAAGAGGAAATGGAGGAAGACACCGAACCACCAATAGGGAAACAAGATAAATGCTTCACGCATGATAAGGTGATACTATGTCAGAAGAACAAGAAGAGGGCCTTAAGCACAATGAAGGAATGCCACCTGACATGAAGAAGAGGAAAAGGAAGAAGAAGATAATCCTGAGGAAGAGGTTGAGGCCCAAAAGAGCCCAAAAATGGAACATCATGAAGAACATGGGCATGACCAAGAAGAAGAAGATAAAACCACTAAAGGGGAGGACTAACCCAATGAACATGCAACTGCTGAATCCTCGGGAAAGGAAATAGTATTCATTTAGGATTCTGACAAAGAAGAAGGAGAAATGACAGAACAAGAGGCCCCGAGAAACAAAGAAATTGAAATCCAACACACCCGCAAAGAAGAAGGTGATCATGAATCACAAAAGGGAGAATCTTAGATGCCTGAACGGATTGAGAAACAATTGGAGAAGAAAACTCCAACCCTGAGGGACCCAAAAGCAAGGCTGGAGGCTATCTTGGCTTGAGCCCAAATTAGCACAAATAAGGAGAAGAAGCCAAAGGTCAGATCCCATCTAAGAATGGATGTATCAAGATCCAAAACTATACAAATAGCCACTAAATTTGTGGGAGAAGAGTGGGTAAGCTATAATATTTCTACCCTTGATCTAGGAACGACCATGAGAGAGAAAAAAATTGATCACCTCCAAGGGTCCATTGCCACTATTTTGCACCAGATGCATAAGGATAAGACTTCCAAGGAGGAGTTAAAAGAAAAAGTGGAAGATCTGATAGTTTACATTCAATAGTGGTCATCAATTGAAGAGCTCCCCACCACATCCTTGACACCACCGCAGTTGTTGTCCAAGGATCACATTGATAAGCTAGAGAAAAGAAATAATTGGACAAAGCCCATATAGGATTGGTTTTGACAAGTCCTCCATAATGGAAACATGGGCATAGGCCGTGTTGTGAGGATAGCGAACAAGTTCCTAGAGGTGAAAAAGATACTCAAAGGAACATGGATGTTCTGCACCGACTTCCCAAAGTTATACAGAATCACATATCCCAAGCTTGAGGCTATTCTCAAGATACTTGATAAATATTGGGAGAAGTAGTTTTCTCTTGTAGAGGGTGACCATTGGATCGTAGACACATGAAAGATGAGCCTAGATCACAGAAAATAGGTGTTGGAGTGAGTGCTTCATGAAGTGGAACTTGATCTTGATTGGGTCAAAGAAATCAAGATAGATTGTGAAGAATATCTGAGATTGATGATAGACCTTGATGTGCCCGCCAGTGGGCTAGACCCGGAGAAATTAAAGCCATAATTCCACAAGAAAATAGAGAATGGGACCACGGATGCACTGACGCTAGATTTGATGGGTTTTTCTACATGAGCCTTCACTCAATCTGAGCAAGTAGTAAAGAACACACAAAAATGTGACATAGACTGGGATGAGATTACAAAAAAATCAAGGAAATTAAATTTCCAATTGATCCAGTTGGATAAATTGGAGTGGAACAAGCTCTAGGCGTTGATCTAAATTTTGTGTTTGTGGATACTAAATCTGCAAAATTTTAAGCCTTGACAAGAATAAGTTAAGAAAAACACAACAAATCTAATATCCTTATGAAATATTGCATCATGTTAGATATGCTAAATGAGAAATTAAAACAATAAGAAAAGCTAAATAAGCATATAAACAACATGAATCCAAATTTATCTCATAGTGGATTGGTGCTTCTATGGAAACAAGCCCTTTCCCAATCCTTGCTAAACTCCATGATATGTTGATATGAAACTGCTTTGAAGATGATATGAGGTGGGAAAAATCAATTCTCAAATGAAGAGAGTGACTTTGCATGAGATTGTGGAGGATTTGTTGAAAAATGAAGCTTTCATTTATAGATTTTCAAATTGGAAGAGAGCTCAAAATAGAGCAATGTGGGATAATGATTTGACCAATGAGATGAAGCCACTTGTCAACTTGTGATAGGTTGAGGAATGAGCAAGTTTTGGTCAATGTGCCAAATAGGGGGAGATTCAAATTTTAATTTGAGAGTTAAATGCTAAGTGGGGGACATAAACTGCTTTGAAGATGATATGAGGTGGGAAAAATCAGTTCTCAATTGAAGAGAGTGACTTTGCATGAGATTGTGGAGGATTTGTTGAGGAATGAAGCTTTCATTTATAGATTTTCAAATTGGAAGAGAGCCTCAAAATACAATGTGGGATAATTATTTGACCAATGAGAAGAGGCCACTTGTCAACTTGTGATAGGTTGAGGAATGAGTACATTTTGGTCAATGTGCTAAAGAGGGGGAGATTCAAATTTGAATTTGAGAGTTAAATGTTGAGTTTGACCTTTGCAAGAGACATGTAAGAGCTTATTAATTGCTTTGTTGGATGTACATGTCAACTTGTCTTTGAATTCAAATTTGAGAGAATATTCCTCAAAAAAAGATACTTTGTTGAGGGAAAATGATGATTTTATAAATAAATTAAAAATGCCTTATTAAGTGCTAGAAAGATGCATATGATTATCAGTCAATCATGATTAGATTAGCTTAGATGATGTTTAGGTGATTTTGACTTATTTGATTTAAATACTTTGATTTATTTAAACGTAAGGATGAAAATTATTTGATTTAATTAGCCAAATTTTGCCTATTTAATTAAAGGGATGATGCAAGATAAAGGTGGATTAATTTGCAGGAGATGAAATTAGAAGATGGTTTATGAAAGATGAAATGTTATGGTTTGATTAAAATTGATTTATTTAATAAAATGAGGTAATGATAGGCTTAAATCAAATAAAGTTAATTTATTCAATTTAAATGGATGATGAACCTGATTTACCTGATGAGTGGATGAATGTGAATTTGATTTATGAATGTGATGTTATTTAAGTGCACAATGCTAATTTCACGTATCTACATTTTTCCCCTCTTTAAAGCAATGTACTTGCTGCGTTGGTTCAAAGAATAAGCTTGCTGTGATCAAAATTAAAAAAAAAATCTGACTTTTTTTAGATGCCCCAACGGAAAGAAGTACACTGGTACATTTCCCCCTCAAGAGATTGAGCAAAAAGATTCGATTTGAGGGTTGATATCACGATAAAGAGGGTCAAAATGGATGGTTATGATGATGATGCAAATGAGATGGTTTTAAGATGCTTAGAATAACCAATCTATATTATCCTAAACAACTTAAAATGATGATGTAATGCATGAGATGGATGAAATGGATGATGTGATATGCTATGATTATGCAACGAATACTTTATGAAAATGTATTATTTTATGAGATGCTTAGACTAACAGATCTATATTATGACGATTCTTATGTTTGTATGATATATTTTAATGTTGATGGTTTGTGGGATGCAGTATGGATGTAGATGGATGCGTGATGGATGCAGTATGGATGCATTGGTGATGTTATGTTAGTGCGGAGAGAAGAAAGAAGAAATGAGATGATGACAAGAGGATCCAACAAGTCCATGATCTGACGAGACTTTATTAGAGATGTTGATGATGATAGATGATGTTTTTCTTATCAAGGATTGGGATTTTAAAAGGGCTACTTACCTTATTTTTGATAACACACATAGATACGATGCATCAAGGTATAAAGCACTAGGATGGCATTGTGCCTAGTGTGATGGAATTTGACTCGACAAACAGATAGGAGTATTCTTGTTCACACCTGACATACAAAAACCTTTCTAGGATGCACTTTAGAAATTTCAAACATCTCAGACCAAAACGCGGAAAGGTATAACCAATCAATGCAATAGTCAATAAGCTATCCAAAGTCACTTACATATCTAACATTTCGCCGCTATATTACAAGAACGCCCAAGAAGAACAATAGATAAAAAGGTAATGATCGCTATTCTTATTCCTATCTCTAAATCCTTTGTTTGGATATCATCAAAGGTCCTTGGGCTATAAGATAAATCAAAAGAAAAGATCAAGTACTAAACAAGCCACTCAAGTTCTTCATACCTCTAGCCAAAGGGATTTGCTTTGATATGATAAGAATCCAAGGTGATATCCAAAATGATGCCCATTGTCGGAACGATATATCCTAGGACATGCATTGTATAGGATGATGATGAGTTGATAAGTTGATTGATAGCCTGTTGATATAAGGTTGAATGACATGTTTGAAAATGATTTACAGGTTTGTTGTTTCGATTTTGATTTTACATTTGAAGCTTGCTTTTGCTGATTGTTGAGGTTGTTTTTATTTGTTTTGCCAAAGGATGAAGGTAACGATCAATTTATTATGGATGATTGATTCGTGGGTGAGTTTAAACAAGACAGATGGATTCTTTTTCAAACATTTGGATGTTTTGAAATGTTTTATGTTGTTTTGGTATTTTCTAAGATGTTTTTACAAATGTTTTGATTTTGATTTTTGAATTTTTTATGAATGTTTTTTGATTTTGTGTGTTTTTGAATTTTTTGGATTTTGATGTCTCGGGGGCTAATCAAAGATTAGCCTTGCCAACGTTTAAGCTCAGAGATGTAGTTTAGATATCATGTTTTTGATGATTTTTGTTTTATAGATGTTTTTGGATTTTGTTATGTTTTGGATGTTTTTGGATTTTTGCATGATTTTGATGATTTGGATATGGATGTGTGATGATATCAGTGGTTTGTTTGGGATTTTTTTGAAAACCAAGCTAAGGTTGATTAATCAAATCGATGGATTGATTATGATAACATTGTTGAGGATGCACAACAATGTAAGGATAGTGTTAAGCAACACGAGGATTAGGATGGATATCCCAAGATGATGAGGGATTGATGATGATAACATTGTTGAGGATGCACAACAATGCAAGGATAGTGTTAAGCAACACAATGATGGGGAAGGATATCCCAAGATGATGCAGGATTGATTGGATTTGATTGATTAGGATTGATGAAGCTTGGTTTGGAACAAAATATGTTTTGGATGATTTGATGTGACATTGAAGCACACATTAGATGCAACTGATAGTGATTTTGGATTGATGTTTGATGAAAGATGAAGATTGATAAGGAATGTATTCTCATCAAAATATTCCATGGGCTAGTGATTTGGTTTTTGGCTTACAAATGTATTGACCAATTTGATTTGCTAATTTTGGATCACCACATAAGTTGGAGGATATAGATCAAGATTTATTCCTAAAGCAAGATGTAAATATCTTCCCCCAGTGTCTAGCAATGTATGGAATGCCATGTGTGGATGCTCAGATAGATGTATGGACAGATGGATAGGCATTATCTTGTGATAAGATAAGGTGTTTGAATAGAGGAATGCATCATTGGACAATGCTTCATGGCTCAAATAATGTTGGATAGATAGATCGCTGAAAAACGACCCATGTCAAGATGTTTTCCATAAGCAAGCATGGGCACCAAAAATTTTCAAGATCAAGATAACTTGGACTATGTGCAAATGGATGAAAATGGATTGATAAATGGTTTATGGATGAATGGATATTATATCGGTGATGGATGAATGCTGGATTTATTATGGCTGAGATGATGGAATGTTATTTATTATGATGGGATGAGATGCTTCCACCTGAACTACGCGACATATGCTTGATTCTTACACATGACTGCTTTCTAGGTTTTCGCCATGGTACCGCCTAAAGCTACCATGGCTTCGAGGAGGACAATTTCTTTTACCGTTTTCAATCCTTTTCTTAATTTTTTTTGATTTTCATATTTTTTGTTTTTTAATTTTTTCTAAAAGATTCATGCTGACCCACCTAGTGGCATCGATGTAGATGCTTCTATCATAATTTTCCATCGGTATCCTACCTGAAGAAGTTTCTTTGCTAAGATATGTGCGCTTGAATGCAACTTTTGGGATTCTTGATCCTTATTGATATCAACTCGCCTTTGTATTACTGCAATAGAGCGCTTCAAACCTTTTTATGATGAAGGGTTGTTTCCACCACATGGTCAATTTGAGAATTGACATCACGTGTGGAGGCATGTGGATGAAGCGTGTTTAGGATAAGAGATGGATTGGTTGACAGTTTGGAACCTTTGACTCTCCAAATTTGGGAAGATGAGCAATGATGTGTGGATGCGAAAGTGTGCATGGAATTAGGACCAACTGCTTGATACACTTTATACGTTGCTTGAAAAACCTGCTTTTGCTTTTGTGGGCATCTTTGATGGATACTCTTTCCTTTTTTATTTTTCTCCCCATAGTTTCTTTGACTAATGGAGTTTGATAGAGATAATATTTCTTTGTATTCTTTGGTATCCATGCGTATTTGATTTGTCCATTATGCTTCTCATCTTCTTTCTCTTTGATAACATTCTTCGTACTTTGATTCAAATCCTTCTTTTGAAGTTGGTCCCAATCCATGGATGGGGTGATGGGTGGAAGAAGATTCATGATGTGACTGGTTGTAGTATTGGCATCAGTTTCATCATATGAACCTCGTGCCCTATGCTGATGAAGCTGCCCCCAAGATGCGGTAGTAGCCTTCATGCTTTGATTCCACCTATTCTCGAGTCATAAGCTTAGAATGCATTCTGGCCAAATAATGTAGATGTTGCCGGGATGCTGCCCGCTTAACTCTCCGGATTATAATCGCTCACTGTTTCCTGAGCAGATAATGTTGTATATCTGCATACCTAATGTCCTCGGTCTGAATTTGGGATATATCTAATCTTGATGTTGATAACTCAGTTTGACTGTAGGAATTAATATTCTGCTCTTTTTGTGTAACATAATCTTGTTCTAGATGAAGATCATCTACGTGTCCATCCAAAGAAAGCATCTCATGGGTAGATGAAGTATGTACTATGTGGATATGATTATCATTTGCATAGATAGGAGAGGTCCATTAGATTATCAGAGTATCTTGAAGATACAAATTCTTGATCTTGAATGATTTCAGAGTTTCTTTTGACATGCTTTGGATCAAGTTCTTGACATGGGTCAGTTTCAAAGGATGGATTGCTTATAAAAGGTTCTTGGACATCATCATTAGGCATGGTAAGTGGTTCAACATCCTCTTGATATTTGAGTGAATTGGGATCAAGTGTCGAGTTGAGGATTCTTTTAGTATCTGTAACCATGAGGTCAAAGGGGGTCAACATGTTTTGGAAGGGACCATTACTTGTGGCCTGGTGAAAGATTTTGATCATGCTTTGAAATAAATTCTTGAGATATGTCCTCTAACTCATAAGGCAATGTAGAGACATTTTCAACATGATCATAGGTGAACGGATTGTGCATTATGTCAATAGGATCAAATAATCCTAGAACTCCTTGAAATAGATCACTAAAGTGGCTCTTGATGTATGGTGAGTTGATCATTGGATGGGGTGGAAACATCTTCAAGGTGCTCATCGATGGAGAGATCTTGATCATTGTTTTCAACAATTGTGGTGGAGGGATTTCCAATGTCTTCGACCATAGGGTCAAATGATGTTGACATTTCTTGAATTGGATCATTTTTGGGTATTGTTGGTGGATTTTGATCATGATTGAAAAGTGACTCTTGATGTATGTTGATTTGATCTTCGGATGAGGTAAAAACATCTTTATCGATAGATAGATTTTGATCATTGCTTTCAACAATTGTGGTGGGGAGATTGTGGATGCTATCACTAGTGGTTGAATTTTCATCGTTATCCCCAATAGTGATTATCTTTCGATCAATGAAGTCTTGGATGAGATTTTTGAGTTGAATATAACTTGATGTTGTGTGTCCCTTTTTTTTGTGATAATCACAATGGTTCTCCTCATTATACCCTGGTGGTGTAACTAGCGGTTCTTGATAGTTCCCATAGATGGGGAGCTTGATGATATTTTCTTGACCAATTGTTGCAGGACTGATTCGATTGGTCTCCCTAGTAGTGTGTATTTTTTTTTTGTTCCCTTGTGAGATTTTCACTTTACCTTGTGGTGACTGATTTTGGATATGTGATTGGTCTTCGAGATGTGGTGGTTGATTCCTTTGGCATATGGTGATCGATCTCGAGACGGGGGTTGGATTTGTTGATGTGGTTGATCTTGACATCTAAACTTTGACATTGGAGATATTTTGATGTGGTTGTAGACACAACTCAATGCTTTGATGATGGTTCAACCAATGGAAGAGTGTATTGACTTTGAGTAAAGATATCTCTTGGCTCAATAATTCACCAATGGGTGCCAAGTTGTTCTAGTGAAATTTGATCTTGATTTTGATTTTGAATCCCTTGATTTGGCTTTTGTTCAAGTAGATTTGGGATGTGAATAATTTGTGGTGTTTGCATGGGATCATGGGAAAACTGGATTTGGACAAATGTTTTGACTTGGGATGATGTCTTGCTATTTGGAATTATGGGTTGAAATTGAACATTGTTGTGGTTGGGAATCACATTGCCTTGATTTAGGTAACTTTTATTTTGCACGGTGTTGCCTTGACTTGGATCAACACATGAATCATTATCATCATGTTCGGACTTTGAACGAGATTTGTGTGATTCAAAGCTCATATCTTATCCCAAAGTTTGCTTGCTTGGATTCAAAATGTTCATTTTGGTAAAGCTTGTACTTCTGGTACATCCACATTTGGCATTTAGGATTTGATGGGATGATGTTGTTCATTTGAGGGCTCATGGCATTTATTGGGTTTGGTGGATAGAAATCAGGCTTGGACTTGGATTTAAATCTACCATCTAAAAAGGTATTCCAAGATTTAGATTGGGTAGACTCACATTTTTTGTACCATTGAGGTTTGTAGGAGATAATGATCCCATGTATGGATTGTATAAATGTGAGTTTTGGAAATCAATTGGAATTGTAAGGCTTTGATAGTTTTGTTGACTTGGATTACTCATGATGTATGGATCAAGTTTATATTCCATGTTCTTTCTTGTGTTTTGACCTTGTTGTAAAAGTGACCACTAAGGTTCTTAGGACCAATGACGAGATGAAGGATGAAAGGGGTGAATGATATGGGTGTTAAACATTTAGGGACTTTATATCAATGCTAGACTTAGGGCTTGATTTTGATTGTTTGATTTGGATAATGAACGTGTAAACCCTAAGATGTTTGATGTGATCTTAGGATGAACTTTGTTTAAAGGATTGCTAATTTAATTAAATGTATGAGAAAGGATGCATTCCCATACGCCTAACTAAAGATGGTGATTTTGATTTTGATGACTTACCCAAGTCTAGAATGATGTTTCCAAAGCTCTAAAGTTTTTTGTGGGATGCATTTTGATAGATGTTTGAATGAATGAAGTGTTTTGTTTGATCCTAAATGAACCTAGGAAGGACTTGTTTACAAGACCAAGTAGTGAAGAACATGCCTTTCTCTAAGAGTAATTCAAAATCAAAAGACCAATGTTTGCATGAAAACCACATGACCAAAAGATGCCAAGCTCATGTGTGGGGTCCAATTTGAGTTAATCTTGATTAATGACTTGCTTTTACCACAAATACACTTCTTCCTTAGTTTTCAAACTGAGTTTCTATGTCTCAATTCCTTTTCATTCCACAAGGTCCATTATGTGAAAATCAAGGTTTCAAGAGTATAATCTCCTATTGTTGACTTTAGAATGAAAAAATCAAGATATAGGTCTCAGTGTTTAGAATCCTTCTAGGGATAAGAACGCCTAGGGACAAGTAGTAACACAAGGACTTTTTAAAGGTATTTGTTCCTCTCAAAGAATTTGAAATTCTGATGATTTGTTTAATGTTTGTTTCAATGTTTTGGATCCAAGCACCGTGTTTTCGAACTGACTCACAAGAATTATAACATCCTAGCTCAATTGGTACATTTTTCTTGGTGGGTTTTCTCTCATGCCTAGAAGAGATGATTTACATGCAACCAAGGAGAGAGTATAAAGGTGCATAAAGAATGAAGTCTTAACCTCTATACTTTAACCAAGATCGACATGGCAAGTAACTTTGGGATCCGAAGTTCCAATGCACCACTTTTGATAAACTCATTGGATGGACGGTTGGTTACTACAAACAAGGATTTTAGTCTGACTTTCCATTCATGAAGATTGACTCCATAAATTTAATTTGAGAGTCCCTTTTCAGATCCATCTCAGAGCCAACCACTTGATACCGGCGCGTATCATCACCCACATTTATATCCCAAGTTGGAAATACTCTGGTTTTAGAGGTTACCGGACAGTCATTCCCTGCGAGTACTTTTTCCCCAAGGTGCCCTCTAAGATAGACAAAAGTGAGTAAACATATTCATAGTTCGATCAACCTTCATTTAGAAGCAAAGAGAGAACACATGCAATAAGTTTACTCACACTCGCAAAATGTTTTGTTCAATTTTAGTTCCCAAAATGAAGTGTGGAGGCAATCTTTTTATGCAGCTTAATGTCATCAAAAAGACTTTTGATTCTCAAGATTGTCGTGAAGCGCGAGAGAAGTGAATACGCCTTTTTAGATGAGATTATTTTGCAAAAAAGATTACAAAGCATAAAATACACATGTTCATTTTAAGTCCACAAAGCAATGATTTGATTCTTTTTAAGCACCAAAATTAAAGTGAGAGATTTGTTTGTTCAATTTTATCCCAAAAAACAATGTCTAGTCATTTTCTAGTGTTCAATTTTAATCCAACTTTGAAAACAAACAATGATCTAGTTGGCTTAAAATAGAAAATCAAAGTAGTAAATGGAGGCTCCAAGCATTAAAAAACACTTTATAAACTTTGAATTTAATTCTCCATTCGCCAAGATTCCTCCAAAGATTGCTTCTTGTGAGCTCCTTGTGCAAACAAGAACCCCTCCTTGCTTTTCCTTCGTTTTCCTTTGACACCTTCGTTTTCCTCGTTTACACCTTCACACCTAACATTTTTGTTTGTTTTCCTAATGAACAAAAGGAAATCATGTGAGGATCAAAATATTAAATTAAGTTTTTTCTAATCATTGATTTCAAACAAAAGTATGAAATCTTCAAATAATAAAAACTCAATGATTTTAGACTAATAAATGACAAAGATCAATGCAATCCAATATTAGACTTAATCATTGATTTCAAATAAAAGAATGATTTCAAATAATAAAGACTCAATGATTTTAGACTAATAAATGAATCATTAATAGTAATCTTGCTTTCCACAATCTTTTTACAATATTAAAGTCTTTAGTTAAAATACTTGGTCATATGACAAAGAACAATGCAATCCAAAATCAAACAATTTATGCATTAAATAATGTAGACAAGTAAACATTTTGCAATGAGTTAATGCAATGACCATCGATTAAATGCAAAAAAGTAAAAAAAGATTAATTCCTTTGTTATGATGATATCTCGATTTCCTGCAAAAGGCCATAAATGAGTTAAAAATAGCACTATTAATGAGATGGGAATAGCAATAATGGTAGGATTTGTACCATATGATAATCAGAAAAAATCAGTGAATTGGATTAGAGGCTCTCAAATTTACGTGTAGATTAAGTCTCTAAATGCAGTGAATATGATAGAAGACTAAGAATATTATTAGATATGGCTGATGAGGTCACATCATGGTTATCATTATTTCCCATCGACAATTACAACCATCTCCCTCTCATCAGTCGTTCATTCCAATTGCGCGTTTGAAATGTTGCAATGAAAAATGCTTGTATATTGTGAATACCTTTGTATGTTTTGACAAACTGCAGACTTCTTGTCCAATCACAAACAAATACAATGAAAATAACGTGGATTAGAAGTACTACATCTAGAACAACCGAACTAAAAATATTTTAATAACCATGGCATGAATCTTGTGATATTTTGGAAAAGGTAATGATTTGGAAGGCACGTGAGACAAATCTAAAGCTAAAGCTTGTTCTCATTTAATTTCTTAAGAAATGCAAAAAGGGCAGTGCTGGGTGTATGATCGCTTTATTCTAATGGAATCCCCTAAGTCATTATCAGTTGTCAAAACCATAACAACGATATATATATAGTTCAAAACAAGTTCAAAGGATAAGTGGATGATGATTTGAAAAACAATATTAAATGCTAAATAGTGTACTTCTTTCCAGCATATCCACCAGCCACTAGAATATGGAATGTAGATCACGAGCATGAAATCACAAAACACTTGTATGAAAAACAAAAAATACCAGTAAAGAAAAATAAGACATGTGCTGCCCGTGATCAACACTTCATGATATCCTTGCACCATGTTTTGCATATAATGCATTGTCCAACTAGTGTAAATTCCATTAATTTCATAGCAAGTTTAAATGGAGACTGCACAAGCATAGGGAAGGCATGCGAACTACTGGACATAATGTTTGTGTGTAGAATGAGTAAGCATAGGCACAACGTGTGAACTACTAGGCATAATTCTTGTAGAATGTGCAAGCATAGGCAATGCGTGTGAACTATTGAATGAAAATGCTTCTCCAAAATTTGATCTTATGGAATGCAATGATAACTGAATTTTGACATGATGCCTTAGTAGGTAATGTTATCTCATGAATGCATTGATTGCAGGACATGTGCAAAGTAAACTCGTTGAAAAGACATAAGAAACCTTTAAGCAGATGCTATTAGCAGGTGGAAATCACAACTCTATAATTTGATGTCTATAAATATTTTATGCGTAATGATGGCTCATTAACTTCCTACCCATAAATCTTTGACAATGATTTGCAGCCCATGCCTTAGCGTCTGTTAAGATTTGGTGACCATCTCTAAGTCGTTCTTTTCTAAGCAACACAATATGGGCAGTTGGATCTAGTGGATTAACTCTTTCCATACTTTGACAGTGGCTACCTTGTCCATCTAATTTATGTCAAATGGTGCAACTCCCCTCAAGCCTTGCAGTGAGGTGTTTCCCATGCTAAAAATTCATTCTTTGAAAGTAGTGACCTACTGGGGAGGTATACCGTTTTGACTAACATAAATGGTAAGCAAAGAACCAAAAGAAAAAAAAGAGATAAACTGAATAAAGGCATAACAATACATTCATTGCTTCATCAGTAAAGTGACGTGAGTTCCCTGCAGCCATCGATCAGTATGTGATGTTAAAAGTAATAAATAGTAGTGGCATTTGAGACCATAGTTTTAAATGTGCCTAGCTGATCGGTCTTAGTTTTCCAGACTGCATGTATGTTACCTCTTTTTGAAAAAGCTTAAAAAAAAATATTCAAGAAAACACGTTTGGTAGGTGTAAAGTCAGAAAACCTATGCAAAAGAAGGCAAGGCGCAAGATTAATTCATCATAGGATAATTGAAGAAGCCCAACGAGCTTTTTGTTCTCTGTGAGGTTGAAATTGGACTTATCATTTCCTTCGGCGAAAAAGATGCACAAATATGATAAATAGCTTGGTTTCCCAGATGAGAACCTTCATTTCCTCGCACCTGAAAACAAACTTTGTTTTTCTTTTCACAACCAGTAATTTCGTTTGAGAGGCTGCCAAAAAAACAAAGAAAAAAAGTCCTGTCTTGAGCTCAATAGTCTAGCAACTCTAAACCCCAATATTTTTAAATCTACCTTTCATTTACTGTGGATAAATTGAAGCAATAGAGGGAAATGCATACAACTGGCATTATCTCTTACATTCAACAGAAAAGAAACTTAAATTATTTTATGCTCGACATAACACTAGAAGCTTTTAAATACCACTTGCAAATATCATAAGTTTTGCGGTAAAGCCATTCTGTGGAATGCTTTAAAATACTAAAAACAAACAAACTGAAGGTGGACATGCTAAAGTGGTTATTGGGCATGACTAGAAATCATGTGGGCTCTACCTGCATAGGTTCGAATCCTGCTGTCCATGTTAAATAGCAAATGTGCGTAAATTGATTTTAAATCAAACACAATGGTGTATGCATGTCAAATTTTTGAAACATGAAATGTAATTAGTCAAATAATTATAAGTTGTAATTTTACTACAAAGCACACAATCTCCAAAAAATAGAAAAACACATATAAATCAAGTGGAGAAAACAACTTCAATCATGCATACTCATGAAAGAGTTGTGCAAACAAAACTCGACTCCTCCCTCTAGCACCATTTTGTGGATACTAAATCTACAAAATGTTAAGCCTTGACAAGAATAAGTTAAGCAAAACACAAAAAATATAATATCCCTACGAAATATTACATCATGTTAGATATGCTAAATGAGAAATTAAAACAATAAGAAAAGCTAAATAAGCATATAAACAACATGAATCCAAATTTATCTCATACTGGATTGGTGCTTCTATGGAAACAAGCCCTTTCCTAATCCTTGCTAAACTCCATGATATGTTGATATGAAACTGCTTTGAAGATGATATGAGGTGGGAAAAATCAATTCTTAATTGAAGAGAGTGACTTTGCATGAGATTGTGGAGGATTTGTTGAAAAATAAAGCTTTCATTTATAGATTTTCAAATTGGAAGAGAACTCAAAATAGAGCAATGTGGGATAATTATTTGACCAATGAGATGAAGCCACTTGTCAACTTGTGATAGGTTGAGGAATGCACACATTTTGGTCAATGTACCAAAGAGAGGGAGATTCAAATTTGAATTTGAGAGTTAAATGCTAAGTGGGGGACATGAAGAGAAGTTATTGCCATGTTGGAAGGGACAAGTCAACTTGTCTCTTCAAACTTGAAGAATATTCTCAAAAGATGCTTTTGTTGAGAAAATGATGATTTTATAAATGAATTAAAATGCTTTATTGGTGCAAGTGGGAAAAACTAGAGAGGATGTGATGGGTGATTAGATTAGGTTAATCAAGATTAGATTAGCTTAAGATGATATTTAGGTGATTTTGACTTATTTGATTTAAATACTTTGATTTATTTAAGTCAAAGGATCAGAAAAATTAATTTGGGATTTAATTAAATAGAATTTTGGTTTATTTAATTAAAGGGATGATGCAAGATAAAGGTGGATTAATTTGCAGGAGATGAAATTAGAAGATGGTTTATGAAAGATGAAATGTTATGGTTTGATTAAAATTGATTTATTTAATCAAATGAGGTAATGATAGGCTTAAATCAAATAAAGTTAATTTATTCAATTTAAATGGATGATGAACCTGATTTACCTGATGAGTGGATGAATGTGAATTTGATTTATGAATGTGATGCTATTTAAGTACACAATGCTAATTTCACGTGTCTACAGTGTTATATGCCACCATCAAGAAAAGTGAAGGAAATCCCATAATTGATGATGAGTTCCTAACCAAATAGCTGCAACAAAAGGAAATCAACTAGAAAACAAAAGAGCTATAGTGCTGCTAACTAGAGGACAAAATAGACTAAATGAGAAGGATGTAATTTTAAATTGTAATATATTTGGGGGTAGGTGAAACCCTATTTTGTAGTGCATCTTGGCCACACAATGAGATTAACTCTTGGCCATTTAATTTTCTTTTTGAACACTATAAATAGGGGGTCTCCTCTCATTTTCAAGAGAGAGTTGAGTTGTTGTAAAGACATGCTATTGGAATTTTAATAGAAATTCATTGATTTGGTGGATTCTTGAGTTCCAACTCATGTTGCATGATTCTTCTTCTCATAGTTAGTGCATTAGAGTAGATTTAATTTGTTGTTTATGAGTTTTGCAAGTTGTGAGTAGATTAATTAATGTTGTGCTTGATATTGAAGAATTTTGTTGTGTATTGGAAACCTTCCTTGTCCATACTTTTTGTTGTTTATTGATGGTAAATAGCTGTGTAAAGTTAGTCTAGGCATAAATTAAAAGTTGCACTAAATTTCTATCTTTTATTCATGCTTATGGTGAATGAATGGTTGAATATATGTAGTCCTCATAAACTTGCATAGTTTCATGAGACTGTGAAGTCATTTGGTTAAGTGGAACTCACTTTTAGGAAGGTTGTTTGTAGTAGGGTCCTCCATTATCACTGTTCATTGCTAGTTTTAGGTCTAGGAACTTCTCCCCTCCCCTGCCCTTTTTCCTTTTTTTATAGTGACTTTGAACAAGGTTCATTGCACATTGTAAAGCCAAATTTGAAGCTATAACAGGAGTTCCAGATTGTTGTTTTGAACCTGCATCAATTGTGCAATAAATTTCCCACCTTAAGAACTCCATTTTAAGATCCAATTCTCCTCCAACTTAACTCCATAAGTCTACCTTGTGATTACCAGCAAAATCACATCGAACCAGCTGAGATATTCCAAGCATGTCATGACCTGACACCTGAGAGACCTTGGGGTAATTTTTAGCAAATTGTTGTTGGAGATTTCCTTTCAAGAGAGGTAGTGCATTCGTGTGCTACCTATGTTGAGAAGGTGCAAAAACACCCATTAATAAAACTGGAGCTAGAAGGAGGGCCTAGAAGTTAAACTGGATCAAACTTGATCATTCTCCCTTGAGAGATTCTAGAGAATTTTGAGATCAACATGAAACAAAGGGGAATTTTAAGAATTAAAACCCCCTACAAGGGCTAGAAATACTAAGAGAGGGGATGCAACCTCTTCTTCCTCCTCCATTCCATCCACTTCACCTTCGTCATCACCTCCTTCCTCCTTTTGCTCGCCACATGCTCACCCTTCCTCTTCCATCTCCACCTCGTTCACTCAGCTGTCCCAAGCTGCTTTTCAGCCACCTGCTTCCCACGATCGAGGTGTTGCCCCTATCCCTACCTTCCAAGCCCAAGGCGTAGTACCAACTTCCATTGCCCCTGTGCAACACCAAGTTACTATTCCAAGAAAAATACCACCCCACCACACCTCATGACTTGGATGGGAAATAATCCCTCCCCGTTGTTCTTCAATGATTACCATGATATGCCTATTGTCAAACAAATTGCACCTAAACGCTTGAATAATTAAATTCAGGAATTTGTTGAAACATTGGATCAAACTCAGGTTATGGGTGACCTATAATGAGATTGAACCTCTGGATTCTAGGTCGGCTTCCTATATGATTCTTAAATTAATAACTGGTAACTTGCTGGAAAAGGGATAGAAGTATGTAAAAATGCACCAAAGACTGTAAATTAAAGGTGATGCACCTGATTGGAAATCTAATTGCAACCTAACTCACAAATAATCACTCAGCACTTTAATTCACACAACCTGATTTGATAGCTCAATCACTTGAATGATTTAAACAAAGGCTTCGATTTAATACAATATTGAGGGAAAACAAGGTTTTTAGGGCTAAATTGATTAATCAATTACATGCACAGTGTATAACTAGCAAACTTAAACTAAATTGCATACAGATATGTGAAAAAGACAGAAAAATTAGAGGTTTCAAAATTGAAAACACCGTAATTTTTTGATCAAATGCCTCACAATAATGATGCCTGAAATCTAGAAGGAAAACTCAAAAATACTAAAAATTAAAAGGAATCCTTTGCAAATCACAAACTAATGAACCTGTAAAACGTTGTTGTATTAATCTAAAAACTGAAAGTTGAGTTACATGACAATTCAGTTTGCAGAATGCAAAGGATGAATAACAAGAACCGGAGGAAAAAGATTAACTTTTTCCAATATATACAAAAGGAATGCACAAAGCAGCCAGTAATAGAACTAACTGAGAACTGAGGTGAAAACAACATCCCCATTGTGAAATCCAAGCAAAAGAGAATCCTGATAAAAATAGCCCAAAATCATGCACAAATGAGTGAACTCAGGTTCAAACTTGCCATCATCTCATAACTGATCCATGGAGCACTCAAATTGAACTGAAAATCCCTCCAAAAGTGGGTCCAAGCATGCAAAAGCCACCTTGTTTTTATCAATCCGCCCAAGATAATTGTGCATGATGATAAGGTATCAAAGACTAAAACAAATAGGATTTGTGAAATAATGAGCTCCAGATAACAACGAATGACTTGAGTTCCACCTGCATGTTTTCATGATTCTGGAAAAGGACTATGTGATTAAATATTAAACATAACCAAAGTATGATTATTTTAATATTTAATGTGTGTATGGATCCTCCTTATTTTAAAAACATTTTAAATATTAATGTAATTATACATTAACATTTAATTACAATGACGACTTGGATAGAACCATGTAAACATGCATGAATTCATTATTATTTCTAAAAAGAAATAATGACTTAAATTATCTTTAAGTCTACCCTTAACATACATGGGCTTTCTAAAAATGATTAAGTTGCTCTTCTCTTCTGACCTAATAGTCAATACCATGAAGGCAATAAGATGAAGTGATTTTTATTCTAAAACTTAGTCAAAAAATCTACTCCACTAGAATTAGGGATTTTTCATAAGCACTGAAAACCTAAAATTATTATCATTTCGCATTTGACTTTTTGGAGAAGCTTCATGAAGAAGCTAGCACCATAGGTATGTTTTCTTGAGCTTATGGATTTTCATGGACCCTCTATCAATTTTCATGGCTACTTCTGGGCTTTTTGATGGAGATTTTTATAGGGTAAGTCGCTTTTATGTCAGATTTGAACATTTTACCTTCATTTTCAAAGCATCCTCTGGCTTATAGCCACGACCATGATCAATTTTCTAACATTTTCCCCTTTATTTCCTCTCACTGCCTCTGGCCACCATGGAGAATAGGGTTTGATGCTGGCCGCTACCTATGAGGTCTCTGTAAGCTTGAACCCATAATTTCTTTGCTGCTTCTAGAGATTTTCATTGTGATTTAAGAAGAAAAAAAGAGGTAAACACCCTTTTTTTTAAATACAAATTTGTGTAATGTTCTTTTAAAAAAAAAAACCACATTCAAGCCTTCATGCCTTGGCTTGTCTATCATTCTTGATGTCTTTTCTTCACTTTACCTTCTATAGTCACCATGAGTGTATTTCCTGAAACTTTTTAAATGCCATGAGCTTTCAATGTATTCCTTCCACAACAAGCGATAGATATAAGTTTCCTTCATGTAATATGTATTTCCTTTGTAATTTTCATTGTTGAATATGCTCTATTCGAGCCTTGGAGCTCATTCAAGCTAAGCTGGAGATCTTCGAGCTTAATTTTTGCATGGTAATATGTTGTTTATTCCTTCTTCATAATATTGGGTGTTTGCTTTTACACCTTACGCATCTATTTTCCCCAATCATTTGTTCAATTCTTGAGAGCAATTTATGCAAGATTTCTTGAAGAATTCATTTGTTGCGCTTTAATTTATAATTTCCATTGCACATCTTTCTTTTCCTCATGTATGAGCCACTTCTTGTCATGCATTGTATGATGATATATATGATTGTAAATACATGCTTGGACTGCCTTGTGACTTTTGAAAATACTATTTCCTACTGTGAATGCATTAATTTTCTTATATGCTTGTGCCTCTTGGTGGACTCATGCTTCTTGAATCTCCATGGAAGTGCGGTCCAAACTCCTTGTACAGACATATGACAAGTATTGAACATTTCATTTGTTTCTCTTCATGCAGTATGTTGGGCTCTTAACTATGCACTACATCTGATTCATAAAATCTATTCTATCTGAGACTGTGTTGAACTTGAATATGGACTATGCTTGTCATTGTGATGGTTGTCCTCTTTAAATTTGCTTGAACTATTTGAAATTCTGTCTCATTCATTGATAGATACACTTGCACTCAAATCTGTTGATATCTCATAGCAGTGATAAATAAATTGTAGCATCATTGCATATATCCTTTTGATTCTTTACAACAACAATGATGATGATACCATTGAAAAATGATATGAAAACATGATGTAAAAATAGTGGTAGCATAAGAAAATATATGCAAACATGGCTTTCTTGAATATGTGATTTCTTTTTCCACTTTTGTCAACTTTGTAGCAGCAATCTCGCTATGGTCACTTAATTCTTTTATGATCAAATCTGTCATTGTTTATGATTTGGGCTCAAACCTTGTGGGAGCCACATTTCTCACCACTCATAACAATATATGTTAATTGGAATGATCTAATTATACTTGTTCCTACACATTTAAACAAACAATTTAGCAAAAATAACTGAAGCTGAAAGCTTTCCTCTTGAGTTTTATGCCTTTGAAATCTGAAATCATCTGATGGATGCCTGATAAAAAGTATACTATATTTATGTTGGTAGCATAGGCATATGATAGGATTTGATTCACATTTCTCTAACCACACTCCTATCAACCTTGCAGGTGCATTGGAGCTTGGAGCTGGAGTTGGAGCCACAACTAAAGACCTCAACTTGTCAATGATTCGTCATTCTAGGCAATGACGAATCACTTTCTACCGTATGCCTTCTTTATTATTTGTATAGTCTAATTTACTTCATGAAACCCTTATTTTATTATGAAAATCAAATTGAGTTACTCCCACGACTTGTGTGGGATTCTGGTTTGTACATTATGAATAAAACAACAAAAATTATGCAAACTTATGATATCATTTTGAGATGTTTTTTGCATAATATTATTGAAATTTACACTATAACGAAACATTGTACAATAATGAGTACTTAGCAAAAACTTTTGAACAACTTTTGTACCTTTTGATTTGAATTTTCAATTCAGCTCTACTTGTTTGAGTTGGTAGTGAAAAATAGGTAACAATGCCTAAGAACCCAGAGAGCTTTTTCACGAAGTTCAATCCTCGGCATCCGCAAAGGAAAACTGAAGAACACATTAAGATCTTCCAAGCAATATTGAAAGATATGAAAATTGATCATGAGGACGTAGCATGTAGGCTCTTCCCTTACTCTCTGGGAGAGGCCTTCTATTGGTATATCAAATTACCAATGGGGTCCATCACATATTGGGCCTTGTTGATGAATTCCTTCTTACAAAAGTATAAGATCCCAATCAGCCCTTTAGATCTATACCGAGAATTCATGTATGTTTGAAGGGAAGTCAATGAGCTGACCAGCTCCTTTAGCAATTGATTCCACCTAGCATACACAAGGTTGCAAACCTCGTATGTGCTCAATGATGTTGCTGCCTTGCCCATCTATTATGAAACATTAGACAACCTCATGGCTACATTGGTGAAAAGGGTGTGATCAACTCCAACCAGATTAGTAGATGGTTACACTGAGGCAGTCATGGCCAATACCAACTTGGGATAGAACATCTTTGGTCTATTGCCTTCCTTGGGGTAGGCTGCCTATCCTATGTAGATCCAGGGACTTACTCATGTGGTACAACATCAGATTCCCTAATGAGCTTCCCATAGTGCCTCATCCAAGGCAGCCCATGAACCAGGCCCCTCTTGTACCTCATTACTTGTAGTCTCAACAATAGTAGGCCTATGCACAACCATCACAAGTACCAATATACCTACAAGGGATCAAATTCTTGTCTGCTCAACAAAACTGGCTGATAGCATAGCCTATCTTCCTCTAGAATCAAACACGACCATCAAGAAATGTTGAGAAAGATTGGTTGGATGAGTTGATGGAGATGATCAGAAAGATGTCCATGGAGATGACTCACCTTAGAAACCAAAATAATCATCTACAAGCCTCTCAACACAACATCTAGGCCAACATCAATCAATACAATAGGGATAACCATGAGGAAGGTACCTCATCGAGGAAAAATTATGAGCAAGGGCAGGCCTCTAATCATAATTTTGAGAGACCTTCACAAAGACAGAACCGAACGTGGAATATGAGGAAAAATAATGGAGATGTACCCACTCCTCTTGATCAACCTACCAGTAATGAGAAGACAACCAGTGGAGTATATCTCACTGAGGCTTCCTTATTTGGATGGTGCAGGATTCACAAGACTAGTAGGCATTCTGAGTTGTACTGCTCCAACTTCCAAACGACCATAGGAATCTTTCAAGTAGAAGTCCAAATGTTGTTGATAGCAAAAATTGCAGAGACATAGTCCTATCTGAGCCCTATGACTCCTCTTGTCTTGTGGTCAATCAAACCCCATTTCTGCGAAGCGAGAAAAACAAGCTTAAGAGCATGGTTGCCTCCCCAAGGAATGAAGAAGTAAAAGAGGTAAGTAATGAAGAAGCTTTATCTCAGATCTTTACTTTAGTAGATAATGGTCTGGTAGATGAGGAGGAGTTTCATGAGGATGAGGTCCAAATGTTCCACCAAAGAACATCCCCATATTTCTTGAGGAATAGGAAAGCGAGAGGACCTTTCACTACTTCCACTCCATCTAATAAATTTAGCACCTTGCCTAATCCTAATGCCAACAACAATCCAGGATTTCCCCATGTACCAACTCAATACCTTGATAAGAAAAAATAACCTAGTCAAATACAAACACAGCCAGCTAGCTCATCCATAGGTAGATCCTTTGAAGCTGAAATCAAGCAAATGGGGGAATACGTTGCTGAAGAATTCAAGAAAGTCAAAATCAACTTGTCTACCTTTGAGCTACTTAAATTTCTATAGTTAGGCATTCCTTCTTTAGGGTAATTAATGAGACCCCTTCCTCAAAAGTGACACAAGAAACACCAGCCAAGAAGGTCTCTTTTGAAGAGCCCCTGTAGGATCTCGTAATCCAGGAAATCATAGGCAAAAAGAAGGATGCCCCTTCCAATCAATAAGTTGGACAGTAGCCCACTAAGGAGTAGAATCTAGTGCAAACCAAAGAGAATACCAATGAGAAATACAAGAACTAGGTGGTGCCAACATGCCTGTGGGGTTATTCCAAGGAAAACTAGAAACACCACCCTTCTTCACGACAATTAGGATATTTGAAAATAATTTGCATAATTGTCTGATTGAATTAGGAGCATCGGAAAATGTCATGCCTTTGGCTGTGTGCAAGGATCTTGGGATTGTCCCCACACCTTCAAGGAGAAAAGTAACCTAGTTGGATAAAACGAAGGTGAACATCATTGGAGAAATAATTGTATCCCTATGTAGACTGCTGCAAATCCAAGAGTGCAGATCCAAGATTGTAGCAGGTCATTGACATCCAGGTTGTGGATATTCCTGACACATATGGGATAATCTTGGGACGAGACTTCACCCAAAAATTGAATGGGTATGCTGCAACTGATTTCTCTCATATGTAGTTGCCATGGAAGGGGTTACCAAATCAGATCTGTATAGACCAGGAACCCCGCATGAAATTCATGATCATAGAATACAACAATGCCAATGAGGTGTTGTTTGCTGAAACATAATTGGGAAATTATTGCCTCGTGAGTTATTAGGGAGAATCAAAATTTCCAAAAGAAGAGGTGGCTGATGAGGTCCTCTTGGTACTGTGCAGTCCTCCTGCCAACCTAGCCTACTCGCCCCAAAGCACATAAATGTTCGTGGAATCAAAAGATGATGAATCCTATGAAAATGGAAATTTAGGAATACTAGATGGATTCTAGGAATTCATGGGGAAGTGCATCCAAGATCAACTCAGTCTGGGAGCAAGGATGGACTTCCAAGAGATTTTTCTGCCTAATTGGTGTAGGGTCCACAATGCTACCCATTTAGAATTTGAGTGTTGCTTGTGTTAGACGATAGTGGAGCACATCAAAGGGCAAGCCATATCTCAAAAGGAGCCACCAACCGAAAAGCCCTATTACCAACTATAATGAGCCTATTCCTATTCCGTAAGTGACATATGCAAATGACTTACCAAGGAAGGATGCAGGCTATGATTGGCCCAAAATAACATAAGTTCTATGAAGTGCTAGTTCAAGGTATCCTAATGGCTCTAAGGAAGAAATTTAAAATGTGCAAGTATTTGGTGATTCAATTGGTAGTGAAACAAGTCAGAAAATTATACTCCTGCCACAATAGAAGATTGGAAAACTATAGGCATAGAGTTTGGGATCTTTTAGTAAGATTAGATGCCTTCAACATCTAGCTAATCCCTCACTTGTAGAACCATACTGTTGATGCCTCACCAAGCAGCCAACACTCTTCAACCTCTGTCACTTTTAGGCCTCAAATGATTCACCGTGGAGCTTACTTCTATCCCATCCGTGCCAGACAATGTTATCCATTTCCAAGTATTCAATGATGATAAACATATCCTAGAGTTTATCACTAGTTATAATGTTTTTTCAACCCAAATAATTGATGAAGCTGACCCTAAGGAGGTTGAATTAGACATAGAAGGGGTCATCAACCTCAAAAAAAACACTATCCCTAGAGGCATGGTTCAACTTGAATGCATATTTGACTTGGATTAGATCCTGACCAAGATAAACAAGAAAAGGACTCCATAAACAACCGGTGTGACACCCACAACCTCGGGACAACGAAGGAAGTCAAAAATGTGTTCATTGGTAAGGTATGTACACTAGAGGAAAAGAAAGGAATTGTTGGTGCATTGCGGAAATACCATGATGTGGTGGCATGGAGTTATGAAGATTTAAAGAGTTACGAAACCTCCATCATCACACACACTATTCCCCTTAAGCAAGACGTGTGGCCATTCCAACAACAACAGTGTCCCATCAACGCATTTTTGGAGCCCACTATTTACAAAGAAGCACAAACGTTGTTGCTAGCTAGAATCATCTTTCTAGTCAGGCACTCCACGTGGGTGGTCAATTTGGTCCCGATTAGGAAAAATAATGGAGAAATAAAATTGTGTGGATTTCCACAATTTGAACAGAGCTTCGGAGAAGGATAATTATTCAATGCCTTCATTGGATGAGGTATTGCAAATTGTCAATGGTTCATAGATGATGTCCTTCCTCAATGGGTATTCTAGATACAACCAAGTCATGGTGCAATATGAAGACCAACACAAGACAACATTCACCACCAAGTGGGGAACCTTTTCCTATAGAAGAATTCCATTCGGGCTCATCAATGCTAGTATCACTTTCTAATGTGCAATGGACATAGCCTTCAAATATTTGATTAGAAAATACATCATCATTTACATGGATGATCTGACAGTGTTTTCAAAAAAGTGAGATGATCATGTTTCTGATTTGTGTAAAGTCTTTCAAAGGTGTAGAGAATTTGGGGTTTCTCTTAACCCGAAGAAATGCACCTTCGATGTCACGAAAGGAAAAATCCTCAGGCATGTCATATCAGAATGAGGAATTTCCATAGACGCTAAGCACATTTAGTCCCTGTTGAGGATTTAGCTACCAGACAGAAAAAAAGAGTTGAAGTCTTTCTTTGGAAAGATAAATTTCATCAAGAAATTCATCGTGCGGGCTTTGCTAAGATTTTCAAGCCACTTAATGCCATGTTGAAGCAAGATGCCAAGATTGAATGGAATCCAGAAGCAAAGTAGGCCTTTGAAGAAATCAAGAAAGCCATTGCCGAGGCACCTGTGTTGGTTAGCCCAGATTATTTGAAACCATTCTACATTTATTCATTTGCTTTAGATCACTCGTGTGCAAACATTTTAACCTAGAAAGATGACAAAGGGAACAAGCATCCAATCACATTCATGAGTGCTCCCTTGAAGGACGTTGAACTAAGATATCACAATGTAGAAAAGCAAGCATATGCTTTAGTCAGAGGATTCAAAAAGTTTAGACATTACATCCTATGGAACAAGGTGTTCGCCATTGTCCCTGACCTAGTAGTAAAGACGTTGCTAATTCAAAATGAGCTAGGGGAAAAATGAGAAAAGTGGGTCACCTTGATACAAGAGTATGACATGGAGATTCAACCGATGAAATTGGTAAGAGGAAAAGCCCTCACATAGATGATAGCTGAAACAACAGCTGAAGTAGGATCTGAGCTCACGGTTCAACAATATCAGCTCGAGGATGTTTCCCCAGGGGAATAGTATGATGACATTGTCTTTTACTTGTTGAATAACAAGTGCCCACCTCACTTGTAGGGAGTTCAAAAATGTTTTCTCAGATTGAAAATTAGTAGCTATATGTTGCAAGGATCTATACTTTACAAAAGAAATCATGAAGGAGTCTACCTTAGGTGCCTTGAGAAAGAAGAAGCAAAGCAAGTCTTGAAAGAATTTCATGATGAATTTGGCACCGGTCATGGATTTGATCTTTCAACCACCCATCAGATCCTATGAGCAAGTTACTATTGGCTGACAGTCTTCAAGGATTCCCATAGCCATGTTTTCACATGCCATATCTGCCAGACCATCAGAACCAAAGAAAGGAACACAACTTTCCCATTGCAACTAGTCTTGGAGGTGAGATCGTTCGCGCAATGAGGTCTCAACTTCATTGGTCCGAAAGCCCCCCATCATTTGTAGGTCACAAGTACATCCTAACTACCTCTAATTATTGTACTAGATGGACATAATCTATTGCATGTAGGCAATGTACAATAGAGGTAGTTGTTAACTTTCTTGAAATTTTTATTTTAAATCATTTTGGTTGCCTGTATGCGCTAGTATGTGATAATGGCCTTGCCTTTTCCTCACTTAAATTCACTAGTTGGGCCTTTGATTACGGTATTTCCCTTAAGTTCTCATCCAACTACTATCCTCAAGGAAATGGCCTGGTGGAATCCATAAACAAGAACCCCACCACTGTCATCAGAAAGCTACTTGATAGGAATCCCAAGGATTGACATACCTAGCTTCTTTTTTCCCTTTAGGAAGATCACACACACCATAAGGCCCCCTTGGGGGATTCCCCATTTCACCTTTTTTATGGCCTAGAGCCAATGTTCCCAATTCACTTACAAATCCCTACCCTCTAGTTTATTAATTTTTTTTACGAAGAAGGGGATCAAAGAGAAGCCCGCTTGGCTAAGCTGCTATACTTAGAAGAAGTGAGTGACCATGCTATTGAAAATTTTGCTAAACATCAGGGCATGGTCAAAAGATGGTTCATCGACAAGCCAAATTCAAGGCCTTTAGAATTTCTAATCTAGTCCTATGCTGGGAAAAGGCCCATGAGAAGAAAGGGGGACATGACTGATTCAACAAGCTCTGGCTTGACCCCTTTCAGATTGCTGAAATCTTTAGAGATAATGCTTTTCGCCTCAATACCTTAACTAGTGAAGATGTCTCATTGCCAGTAAATGGGAAACACCTGAATCATTACTTCCAAGTTTGAGCTATTTTGAGCTACTCATGTAAATATCTGCATATAGGTTAGTTTAGGTTGTTGTTGGTTTACTTTGTTTTGCCACTTTGCGTTGCTTTTGTTTTGCTCGTTTCTAGTTTTTTTGCTTTGCAAAGGGTGTCTATGTGTTCCTGATATGGTGGTCGTGCTCTTTCAATGAACAATTCACTTAGATGCCTGCTCTTAGTGTTCTTTGGATAATCATTCACTCCTAACCCTTGGCCTCTGATTGTTGCCAGGAGCAGTTTCCTTATTTGAACTCACGCTTGACCTAGAACTCAACCCTTTTTTGAATCCCTTCACGATCACCTCAGATCCTTCATTAATACACTAATTTTTCTGAAGAACTATCTAATGGTTGTTATGAAAGTGAGGCAAGTGAAAAATATTAAATATTCTTCAGTGACCACTGTGGTTCCAAGCCCACTGTAAGCTTCAATGCTTACACGGTTGAGCAAAAGAAGTAGTATCAAAAGAATATCAAGAGAAAGAAGTAAATGTTGAAAATTAAACAATTATGTGGGTGTGTGGACAACTCTACCGGGGCTATGGATGCCTAACTGGAAGTAGAGAAATGTTCTTGGGATCACAGTGACAACTCCGTCAGGGCTATGGATGCTTGACTGGCAATGGGGCAATGTCCAGATTACTTTTGGAGTCAGATGATTAATGTAGCTTGCTTGGAAAAATTAGTAGCTATTGGTTATAGTCTCTAAGGAGAGGAAATAAATTCACTAATTACACGCACTTTTGAGACTCTTTTGTCATCGCCTCATTTTGTGTGCCCCCTATTTTGTGTCTAAGCAATAAGGGAATCCTAGAGAAATCATCTTGAAGTGACCATGTTTTGCTACCCTCAAATTTTCAGGGCTTTAAGCATTTGTAGAACTCCCTTAGCTGTTTTCCTTCACTCTTTAGAACTAAAGTCCCTGGAGCAGTGCAGGTCTGCCCCTATAGGCCGCCCCATGTGGGTTTCCTTCACTCCGCCATTGCCCCAAACGGCCTTTGACCAACATCCTTCCGCGTCGCAGGATCCAAAACCTTGGTTTATATTTTTGTTGCCAACTCATCTAAATGTCTAACTCCTCATTGTTGTTTGCTCACTAGAATCCACCACTCCCGCCGCCATTTTCGAGTTGTTTCCCGTCCACCAACTTGGAACGCCACTGTACAAGCATTTATGAAGGTTATTAAATGCACTATTTTCTATAAATATCCCTTCTTGAGCTATCATTTTCACTTGTCAATTGTTTAGAAAAGGGTCAGAGAGCCTTGCAAATTTCTCTTTCACGCTCGCTGAGTTCCACTGACGCTTCACAACTTTTTTCAAATTTTTTCCTTAGCCTCCTTCATCGGGTCTCACAGGTAGTTTTTCTCCTACGGGCCATGCATTTAATTTTCTTCAATTTTGGTAAAAGTTATTGAATCTTTAAAAGAAAGCTTAGAAAACTAATAAAGAACAAACCTAGGTGCAAAAAACCCATAACTTGAAGTTTTGAGAAACTTTAAAATCGCCCCATAGGCTACTTGCGGAACTAAAGCTTCCCATGGCCATTGCGGAACTAAAGCTTCCCATGGCCATTCTTCAACTAGAGCATATGTGCTTTTTGGGCCCGCACCCATGCTACCACCTTCGTTGTCCTATTGAAAGCATGTTTAAAACTCGAAATGGTGATCGCCCTCACTGGGTCCACCCTAACGGAAAGCCCCCACAATTTGGCCACCTTGGACTTACTAAAATTTATGAGCTTGAAATGAAGGTCCATCGACCCTCCCAGGTCTACATCTGTAGGTCCCCACCTATGGAACACCCCTCGAACTTCGCAGTTCTAGACAACTATCCATCCATGACCTCCTAAAGTGCGGATCCCACCCTGTGGACTATTGAATGAACCCCAACTTTTCCAAATTTCCCAAACCTCAATCCATTGCGGGCTTCTCCTAGCGGACTTCCGCTTGCAAGTTTCTATCCTAGTTTTTCCGTTCCAAATGGCTTTTGCGACCTGTCCCTCTGCCAATATAGAGCCCCACCTTCACGGTCACCACTTGAGTTCAAAGAAAAGTAGCCTCCTCTTTCCAACCATCCTTCATGGGGCACTGGTCCCCTTTCACCACCGTGCTATAGACCCTTTCAAATGATGAAATACCAAGATCCCTCTGGCGACTGGGATCCCACCTCGACTTTGCCATTCGACCCCTCTATACTCAAAATGACTAAGTATTGTCCCTTTGTAGACTTCGCATGCAAACCTTCCACGGGTCATGGCAGTGTGACTACCATTCGACCTCCGCCGCCATCCTTCGCCTGGGTGGGTTCTACACTCATGCCACTAACTCAAAAAGCGAAAACAACCAAGGATCAAGCCCTAGGCGGACCACACATAGCTGGTGAATGTTTGCGGACTTCCATCCCACTCCCATCATCCTGAAACATCCATGGACCTTTTTCGGCCTACTACACAGAGCCCGACCCTTCCATTGCCTCTTGACCAATGATAAATGAGGTGGATGTCGAAACCCTCTATGGACCCGATGACGTGGGCCTCTTCTGCAGGACCTTTGTCTAGCCTTTACCGTTCCGAACGGCTGTGACCCACCATCTGCCCGTGCCTATTGACTCGCATCCTTTGAGTGATTTGAACCTTAACAACGAAGCATCCACCATCCTATAATTCTTCGGGTCTTGCACAACAGAACGCCACTTGTGGACCGCCGCCTTGCCAATGTTGTTTCAACAACGAGCCCTCAAATAGCCGAGTTGCCCTTTGATTTTGCATGCTTAAAAGATGAATTTAACACCTCCAAATCTTTAAAGTGACTTTGACCCACGTGCTAAAATGGATTGACCTCCTCGATGGGCCCCACATCATGACTAAATCTTGATGCGGGTTGGGATAGGCGGGCCACTGTGCCCTGATTGTTGTCCCTTCTGCAACTGCTTCAAAACAACCACCAACCCAGAGAAGTTTGCAGCCCTGGGCCTGAATTGTTGTAACTCTGTCTTGTGAAAGGTTAATGCCAATCTAAAGAAATTTTAGGACCTATAAGTGATGAATCATCTAATGTAACATTATTTTTAGGGATTTTGGCTAACTTTCCTCATGTGTTCATGCTTAAATGTGCTTATCGCTCTCTTTCCCATAGGATATATGGAACTAGGTGCAGGACCTTCAGAGGCAACCATGGAGAAAGATAAGGGAAAGAAGCTAGCCAAAGAACCTCGAGGAAAAGAAGACAAAGAACAGATGAAATACAAGTTCCAAGGGGAGCCCCTTAGCTCCAAAGTCACCATAGATTAGAGGGAGATCTCATACACTAATCTGGGACACATAAATACTGATGAATTCAAGTAAAAGGTTCAGATCAACACCATGATAGAAAATTCCAGGAAGATTAGAAGTAGCAGGTTGGCCAAGGTTGTCAGTTTCCTGCCTGCTCTCATTGCTCCCGAGCTCGTGATGGCCTGCAGGGAGGCCTATCAAGAGGACACAAAAATAATTGTGGACAAAGATGGAAATGTATTAGCTGACCTATCCACCAAATCAATAGGGAAAACTTTCCATATCCCTACATTCGGTGAGATGGAGGAAGCATCCAAAGAAGATTCCAAGGAGATGTGGGATGCAAACCCCCTCAAGTTCAAAAAGATCATCAATCAGTACTGGTTAAAAGAAAAGAGGGGCAATGTAGCTAAAGTACCCCAAGAGCTCTTCCGTAATGACTTCTACAAGGATTACCATGACTTGGTAACCTTACTGAGCTAAGTGATGGGCCTTCCAACTGCAACCTTCATTCATGAGTGGATGCTATAGTTTTTGGAAGAGATCCTCTGAGGAAAAACCATGTTCTACTAGGTAGGAATAATTAGTAATTGATTGCATGAGCAATTTGTGGTTGTGAAAAAGACATTGCGATTTTACATGACATCTTACTTCATCTATTTTCTAGCTGACTAGATGCAATACAAAGGCTTGTTTAGATCTCTAGATGAGGCTCTAGGTAGAGAATTAAAGGTCTATGATAGGTACCCTCAGCTCTAATATAAGAATTTCAAGAAGGACTACTGTAGAGTCAATGACGCCTTCATAGGCTATGTTATCAGATTGCTCGAGGGTGACTTTGAAAGAAGGGTCTCACATAGTGCCAATGTTTACATCCACCAGTTTGACTTCTTGTTCATACAATTTCCAAAGTCTACCTATATTTAGGCCGAAGGTTTCTTGGAGAAACCTTACAAGCTGGCTCGATACCCAAATGACTAGATAATATTGCTAGAGCTCCCTCGACAGTTGCAACGTGCACATGCCCTCCTAAGTAGAAAGCATAAGGTAGGGATTCCCTATCCCCTCTCCTTTAGCCAAGGAATGTATGGATTCCACACATCCTAGTGTGTAGACTATTCAGATAAAGAATTTGTGGAATATAACCTGGAGCTCCACACTACTCGGTTGCGGATGGACCCCTATGACAAGCTCAGGAAGATGGTTAGGATTGAACATGCCCATGTGCATGATGTTGAGGAATTTTGGGCCAATTGCAGGGATGAAAAATAAGTGCAAATGAGGCACTACATGTGCATGATGACGTACTTTTTCAAGAGGGCCAACTTGTTCCCTATGCTAGATCAAATAGTGGAGGATGAAAATATAGTAATTGATCCTCGATACAGTGTAGTTGTCAATCTCCCATTGCTGTTAATTGTTTAGAACGAAGAAGAGGTCAATGACCTTGATATTCTGACAAAGCCGATTGAGGAAAGAACAAAAGAATGGATCGAAGGGCATATTTCCCAGTTAAAGAAACAAGGAGGCACTCTAACATATAGTGAGCTTGAGGATGAGCTAAGAAGTGAGACTGATAGTGGGACAATTGCTACCCCATTTGGAGAAACTTCAAAATATCCTCCTGCCACCAAGTTGAGAAAGAGAAAATAGATGGTTGAACGAAAGCCTAAACCCATGGTGTATTTGAGAAAAGCCTCGAAGGGTGAACCCTCCAAGAAGCCAAAAACATCAGGTAGTTTCATAGAAATTCCCACCATTCAGGAGGACCCACTCCGAGAGGGAGAAGAGCAAGAGGCCGAGCAGCCAAAGTCTCCACCTGCTACCTTTACTCTGGTGGTCATCGCTGCCATTGACATTGCCACCACTGTTGGCCCTCTACTTGTATCTCAGGAAATGGTTGCTACTTCTCCACCTGTGGTGGATATCTCAATAAACCTTGCTTGCACCCCACCCACTACACAAGTCATGGTTATAGACTCCTCTGCTACTACCTCTTTGCTCTCCTCTTCCTCCACATCTTCATCAACATCTCTTCCATTGACTACAACAACAATGCCAATGCCTGCTCTCTTGCTCCTAAAATCCTTTGCCTGCCACATGCAGAATATCCCAACGAAACTTTATGGGGTATTAATGAACCCAACAATACAAGCTATCTTGGCGCAGATAGTTGCGAACCTTTCGGTCTCTACTCCTCCAACTGAACCACCAGAAATGAAAGCAACAATGTAAATATTAGAAGAGTTGGAGAGGAAAGAAAGAGAGGCAACAAAAGAGATGGAGGAAGAATTGGATGACTACCATGAGCATCCCAAGTACCAACACCTAGTGATTGATAAAGTGGTGTGTGAAGCAGAGGAGGAAGATACATAGTCATCTGAGGAAGACAGTGAAGAGCCATGTACCAAATATATTGTGGAAACCTTTGGCCCGAAGATCAAGGAGGAGTTGGTTTAGTAGCTCAAAACATTGGAGAATAAATAGAGAAGCAACCTTCTGATGAGGAGAACACAAAAGAGGAAATGGAGGAAGACACTGCACTGCCAACAAGGAAATAGGATAAAAGTCCCGAGCATGATAAGGAGATTCCTTTGTTAGAAGAGCAAGAAGAAGGCCTTAAGCATGATGAAGGAATGCCACCTCAACATGAAGAAGAGGAAAATAAAGAAGAAGATAAGCCTGAGGAAGAGGTTGAAGCCCAAAAGAGCTCGTAAATGGAACATCATGAAGAACACAAGCATGACCAAGAAGAAGAAGAGAAAACCACTGAAGGGGAGGACTGCCCCAAAGAACATGCAGCTGCTAAATCACCAGGAAAGGAAACAATATTCATCCAGGATTTTGATGAAGAAGAAGGAGAAAGGACGAAACAAGAGGCTCTAAGAAAAAAAGAAATTGAAATCCAACACACCCGCAAAGAAGAAGGTGATCATGAATCACCAAAAGGAGAATCCCAGATGCTTGAATGGCTTGAGAAATAATTGGAGAAGAAAACCCCAGCCCTGAGGGACCCAAAAGCAAGGTTGGAGGCTATCTTGGCTCAAGCCCAAATTAGCACAAACAAGGAGAAGAAGCCAAAGTTCAGATCCCATTTGACAATGGATGCATCAGGATACAGAACTATACAAATAGCCACTCCAGTTGTGGGAGAAGAGTGGGTAAGCTATAATATTTATACCCTTGATCTAGGAACGACCACGAGAGAGCAAAAAATTGATCATGTCTAAGGGTCCATTGCCACTATTGTGCACCAGATGCTTAAGGATAAGATTTCCAAGGATGAGTTAAAAGCACAAGTGGAAGATCTAACAACTTACATTCAATAGTGGTCATCAGTTGAAGAGCTCCCCACCACATCCTTAGCACCACCACAGTTGTTGTCTAAGGATCACATTGATAAGCTAGAGAAAAGAAAGAATTGGGAAAAGGCCACAGAGGATTGGTTCTGACAAGTCCTCTATAATGGAAACATGGGAATAGGTCATGCTATGAGGATAGCGAACAAGTTCCTAGAGGTGAAAAAGATACTCTAAGGAATAAGGAAGTTCTGCACTGACTTCCTAGAGCTATACAAAATCACATATCCCAAGCTTGAGGCTATTCTCAAGATACCTGATAAATCCTAGGAAAAGGAGTTTGCTCTGGTAGAGAGTGACCATTGGCTCATAGAGACATGGAAGCTGAGCCTAGATCATAGAAAAGAGGTGTTGGAGTGATTGCTTCATGAAGTGGAGCTTGATCTCGATTGGGTCAAAAAAATTAGGACAAACTATGAATAATATCTAAGATTGATGACAAATCTTGATGTGCCCGCCAGTGGGTTGGACCCGAAGAAATTAAAGCCATACTTCTACAAGAAAATGGAGAATAGGACCACAGCTGCGCTGACCCTAGATTTCATGGGTGTTGCTGCACGAGCCTTCACTAAATTTGAACAGGTAGAAAGAACACACATAAATGTGACAAAGACTGGGATGAGATTACAAGAAAATCAAGGAAATTAAATTTCCAAGTGATCCAGTTGGATATATTGGAGTGGAACAAGCTCCAGCCATTGATCATAAAGTTTGTGGAATATGCCACCATCAAGAAAAGTGAATGAAATCCCATAATTGATGATGAGTTCCTCACCAAATAGCTGCAACAAAAAGAAATCAACTAGAAGACAAAAGAGCTACAATGCTGCTCACTAGAGGACAAAATAGACTAAATGAGAAGGATGTAATTTTAAATTGTAATATATTTGGGGGTAGGTGAAACCCTATTTTGTAGTGCATCTTGGCCACACAATGAGATTAAATCTTGGCCATTTAATTTTCTTTTTGAACACTATAAATAGGGGGTCTCCTCTCATTTTCAAGAGAGAGTTGAGTTGTTGTAAAGACATGCTGTTGGAATTTTAATAGAAATTCATTGATTTGGTGGATTCTTGAGTTCCAACTCATGTTGCATGATTCTTCTTCTCATAGTTAGTGCATTAGAGTAGATTTAATTTGTTTTTTATGAGTTTTACAAGTTGTGAGTAGATTAATTACTATTTGTGCATTGATATTGAAGAATTTTGTTGTGTGTTGGCAACCTCCTTGTCGTTGTCTATAATTTTTGTTGTTCATTGATAGTAAATAGTTGTGTAAAGTTATTCTAGGCATAAATTGAAAGCTACAGTAAATTTCTAACTTTTATTAATGCTAATGGTGAATGGTTGAAAATATGCAATCCTTAGAAGCTTACACTAGTTTCCTTGAAATTTGTAGGGGTAATGCAGTTAGAGAGTGGAACTTCGGTTTTAGGAAGGTTGTCCATAGTAGGGTCCTCCATTTTCACTGTTCATTTCTAGTTTCAGGTTTAGGAACTTCTCCCTTCCCCTACTCTTTTTCTTCTTTTTTTTATAGTGACTTTACACAAGGTTCATTGCACATTGTAAAGCCAAATCTGATGATGGAATAGGAGTTTTAGACTACTATTTTGAATCTACAACAATTGTGCAATAACTTTCCCACCTTAAGAACTCCATTTTAAGATCAGGTTCCCCTCCAACTTAACTCCATAAGTCTACCTTGTGATTACCAACAAAATCACATCGAACCAACTAAGATATTCCAAGCATGTCATGACCTGACACCCGAGAGATCTTGGGGTAATTTTTAGCAAATTTTTGTTGGAGATTTCCTTTCAAGAGAGGTAGTGTATTAGATGTCTTTTACTTTTGTGTTGAAGGTGCAAAAATACCCATCAACAATATGTAGTCCTTATTATAAGTTTTCCAAAAAGTATAATTTTAAATAAATTTAATTTGATTATTATATTTATTTTTTATTTCTTGTGAAAGTAGGTTTTTCAATGAAAATCAAGCTCTCTATTCTTCACATGTGGAAAAATAGAAGGTCCAAAAAAATTTTTAGAGAAAAATGGGGAGTGCACCAAATATGGAGTCCTTTATCCAACAAATTTTTTTTAAATTACATACAAGTAAAAAGTTGTGTTATATGATCCAGCCTATTTATGAATTGCCTTAATTGGTTTTGACTTGAGAGCTTGATTAAGGAAAAAATATTCAATAAAACAATGAAACCAATTGGAAGCACTAGATATCATGAATTTACAAATCTAAGATTGAAAAAAGGAGAATTAGAGATTTTATCCTTCATGGAAAAATTTGGTGTGTTATAAGGTGAGCATCACTCCTTAAAAATGGTGTTCTTGAAAAAAACTAGTTTCCGGAAAGGAGATGGAAAAAAGTGCAATCCTGATTCCAAAATTTTTTAGAAAAAATATATTTAGAATCTATAGACAAAATTTCACAAATCACTAGTTTGCATAATCTTCAAATTCCTCACAATTTAGTTGCTATAGGTGCCCAAAAGTGAAGATTTAGTTAGAAAAAATAAGTTCAGTGTCCAGTTTGGCCAAAAATTGTAAACCAGTATTGTGGGATCACCCTACACCTAGGAGTTGGATCAAATTTCATTTTAAGATACATGTTGAAGTGGGGAAAAATACTGCTTCAACATACAGGAAGAACCTTACATGAAAAAGTGGTGAAAAATGCCACTATGGCATTCACCAATTTAGAAGAAACTAAGGTGGAAAATTGTCAAATCAATACCACAAAATGACACAAAAACGTAGAAGTAATAACGTTGAAAAATGACACAAATACACTAGAAAGGAACTAAAGACACAACAAACCAAGAGAAATAGAAAAATGATGAAAACCTAAAGAAATTAGGGAAAATGATGGTAAAAGAGGAAATAAGAACAAAGAAAAATGCAAAAGGAAATATAATGAAAAGTATAAACTGAACATATCAAAACCAACAAGACGAGGGAGTCGAAAATCTTAATACGGAAAATAGGTCGCATGCTCTAGATTAGAGAAATAAGAACAATGAGAAATGAGTGAAATCTGGAGTAGATCCAAGCTTCGACGCTAACCAAGAAGCTACGAGGGACTCACAGGTTGGAGGAAGTTTGAAAATGAAAAGAGATGAGAAGAAATGATGATTACGTGACTTAAAAAGTGATTTAAAAGTCATTAATAGGTCACCATTAATTCACACGAAGTTCATTAATTCATGCATGGGAGCTCGGTGGGAAAATGCAAGAGCAGTAAATATCACCGCTCTTGCAAGTTCAAAAATGGAAAAGGTGTAAGAGCGGTAAAAATCACCACTTGAACATGTTAAAGAGAACTTAACCTTAAAATGCACTAGCGCTAAAAATTAGTGCTCAAACATATAAGGAAAGAAGGAAGAGTGTAGGAGCACTGAAAAATAATGCTCCAACACAGAAAATTCCTTAATATCTTGCTCATGTAGGAGCATTGAAAAACCACACTCCAACATGGGAATTTTTTTTTTCTAACTCCCGAAAGGTAAAAAATCATCAAAACATTTGTTTTGAATATTTTCAAGAGACAACAAAGGATGGACGCTCGAATGGACGATTTGAGGCTCATGACTACGTATTAAGGCCAATTGAAATTTTCCTTGTTTTTCATGCTTGAATTACATGAGTCTACGAAATGGACAAGTTTTGTAGGGGGTTATCCTGTGAATCAAGCGCAACTGGATTGAAGGATAACAATTCTTAACCATTTCTCCATTTTCATTCAACTTGTTTCAAAACACCCACTTAGTTCCAATCACATTCTTGATCCCTGGTCTTGGGAGAAGTTCCCAAGTATGATTCTTCTCAAGTTGCATCATTTCCTCTTCCATTGATCCAAAATTCATCTTTGCATGCCTCAATTACTATTTTAGGTTCAACTTTAGAAAGTAAACATAAATTTACTTGTTCTTTTGTCATAACATCCTTTCTTCTTATCAATTCACCTTTGATTTTGTCACCAATGATCTGATCTTTAGAATGATTCTTCTACACATAATTAGGGGTCTTAGGGATCCTTTCTGGAGTTTCTTCCTCTTCAACCCACACTCATTTTCCTTACCATTATCATTTTCTTCTTCTCTGCAAGAGGACTCATCTGATTCATATCCATCTATCAACACTGAGCTTTTATGTAAGTCTTCATCCACTTTGACACTTGCACTTTCAACAATCCTTTTTAGCCTCTTGTTGTAGCATCAGTAATCCTTGCTCATTATAGAGTATCCAAGGAATATTCCTTCATCAGATCTAGCATCAAACTTTCCTAAGTTCTCTTCATCTCTTCTAATATAGAATTTGTTTCCAAACACTCTGAAATATAGTAGGATTTCTTTCACACCACGACTTAGAGGGAGTCTTTGAACTATTTGTCCTTACTTATGCTCTGTTAAGTATATAGACTATAGTATGAATTGCTTCTCTCTAGTAGACATCCAATATATTTTCTTCCTTCATCATTGTCCTTACTGCTTCCTAAATAGTCCTATTCTTTATTTCCACCACTCCATTATGCTAAGGAGTCTAGCTGACAAATGTCTCTTTATTCCATGATCTTCACAAAAATTGTTAAACTCATTGGAGGTGAACTCTCCACCTCTGTCATATCTTAAACATTTTATTTTCATATCCATTTTATTCTCAACCATATCTTTGAATGCCTTAAAATTGTCTAGAGCTTATGTTTTTTCTTTGAGAAAAGTTACCCAACTCATTCTAGAGTAATCATCAATAAACAACATGAAATACCTATCACCTTGAAAAATTTCTATTCTTGTAGGTCCATAAAGGTCTGTATGCACTAGCTCCAAAGGTCCTATGATAGAATATTCTTTGACGATGAACATTTTCTTCTTGTTTGCTTTAACTTGACATTCCTTACTGGAGTGCATTTTATACTTTTTTTAATCATTATCTCTCACAGCCCAGGTAGGAGCTAATTTTGACTGGGATATCAAAGTGTGCTTGACACATTCTTCTATTCCCTTATGAGTTTCATTTATTTGATTCATAAATCTTACCTTTCATTAGCACCCTTAGGCTGATAAACATTTCCATCTATCATTCTTCACGCGGCCAACTAGGTTTGAGCGCCTTTCTTGATGTCACACGAACCACCATCCTAAAATACAATATTATATCCTTTGCTACACATTTTTCCTACACTTAGAAGATTATTCGAGAGACCCTTAACATAAAGAACATCATCTATATTATGCTTTCCATCAAAACTAATTGAACCTTTTACATATATCATAGCAGATGTATCATCACCAAACTTAACAAGACCTCCTTCAAACTTCTCAAGTTTAAAAAACTTACACTTATCACCTATCATGTGATTTGAGCATCCACTATTAACAATCCAATAGTTTTTGTCCTCTCTAGCATGAAAATTAGTCACCATAGTTACATTCTGACCTTCTTCCAAAGAAACTTCCTTCATACATCTCTTAGAGTTAGGAAAATTACTTCCAACATTTAGAGCCATGAACAAGCATTTATTATCCTCATCATCAAGGTAATCAAATCCATCATTAGATATACTGACATATTATTTGACATAATAACTTCTCTTAATTGATTTACCTTTATTCTCTTTAAATATGTCATTTGAAGCTTTGAATAGAAATCTTGAAGCATAATGACCTATCTTTCCATAATTGAAACATTTGAAAGGTAACTTACCTCTATATTTTCTAGTGCCCTTTTTCAATCTCCTCACAAAATTTGCTTTTAGCTCGTCAAACTAATCTAGATCAAATCCTTCATTCTTCTATTCTTTGCCAACTTTAAAATCAATCTCTTTTCTTGAATCACTTAGACCAAACTCTCTCAATTCAAAAGTAGTTAAAGCACCAAACAACTAATCTCTAGAATAATGATCTAAATTATGAGCTTCTTCAATAGCAGACACCTTATGACTATAAGATTTAGGAAGAGTTATTAATACCTTCTTTACCACCTTGTCCACTCTATGCATGTAGCTTGTAATATCTTCATCTTCTATCATCCTTAGGGTTTCAAACTTAGTCTTCAAATTTTGCATCTTGATTGCTTTACCTTATCATCTCCTTCATAGATAATTTCCAATTTTTTCTAGATTTCACCAAAAGTTTTAAGAAAAATAACTTTCACAAGTTCTGAATTAGAAATACCACTCAAAAGAGTATACCTTACTTTTCCATTGTTCTCATATGTATTGATCTCATCATCAGTACTTGGACCATTTGTAGGCATTGTATATCTAGTTTCAACAAAATTCCAAACTCCAAATCCTAGATAAATAAGGAAACCTTCCATCTTGGTCTTCCAAAATGCATAATCCGACCCATCAAACAAAGGAGCCTCCTTCTTGTGTGCCATCCTAGATCTACCTCAAGAGATTAAGCTTTCTTCCAAGGAACCTTGCTTTAATACCAATTGTTGAATGCACAAGACAATTGAAAGGGGGTGGTGAATCAGTTGTTCATCAAAACATCAAACCCTTAACAACCCTTAAACCCTTATCATTCATTAGAAAAATATAAACATGAGAAATAGTAACACAAACACATCCAAACACATGTGAACACCAAATTTACATGGAAAACCCAAGAAAGGAAAAACCATAGTGAGGATTAGCTCACAATATAAAGTAATTGTAACACTGAATACAATAGGCTCATTGTTAGAGGGCTTACTGCCCAAAAGAAAGAAGGGCTCATTTCCAATGGATCACTGCTAGATTAGAAAGAAGAAAGAAGATTGTTACAATGAGAAATCCATCTTAGAGCAAAATAAAATTTCCACCACTTCTTTACCAGAACATTCACACTCTCTTTGTAGAATGTAGACACCTTTTGATCACTGCTTCTAGTAGTATTAGTCATTAAAGCTCACTTTGTGCTTCACACTTTTGCACTTCACATCATAATTCTCATCACAAACACTTCACATCACAATCCTTCATCAAATCAACATATATATATATATATATACCATCCTCAACCTTGAAAATAATCTACATGGTCAACAATGCACCTAAAACGTGTAAATTCAAATTAGTTTGGAGCCAAAACATTCTTGTGGTGGAGAGGAATGAAGGCAGATCACATCACACCTTACCTTGAACCTAAATCCATATATACATGCCACGCCACACTTCTACAAACACTGAAGCATACCAACAATTAGTGTAAACACCCAAGGTTGGTTGAACCTGTACTAACACCGGCATTAAACAATTAAGTAACAATTCTTCAAATATAAAGACAACTCACATACCACATACAACACTTAAACATAATCTAGAATATTCCATCATCACCCTGAAATCCAACAATTCCTTCACAACATCATACACCTGAAGAAAATACTCATCCTGTACACCCTGTTAACCTTCCACAAAATGTAACACATGAATCCAACCTTGCGGAGCACAAAAAATTGAACAAATTAGACTAAAGATAGATATGAATAATATAAGCGCATTTCTAGATCCACAAAACTAAAAACCACCACGTGGAGAAATGTGGAGCAAAACCATTTCTCCCAGACAACACTACATCATAAATGATATAAAATCTTCCATTAAAAAATGTTATAAACTAAATATATATTTAAATATAATCTTATATAATTTTTATTGTATTTAATATTAGAAATCCCTAAAAAAAGCCATACGACCATCAATTTAGGCTTTAGTTGGCACTTATGCATAATATATATGTGTGTGTGTGTGTGTGTGTGTGTAACAAAAATCAAATGATATAAAGACCACCATTTTCCCATGGTTTTTAAATATCAAACTTCATTTTGTATGTAGCTTAGTTTAAGGATATAATCTAGGAAAACAAACAAAGGTTGAAGTGTTTTGAAGATAGAGATATTGAGTAGTAATCAAAGGGTTTTCCTAGTGGAGGAATCTCCTGCCAATAGTGCTTCAAAGTATGGGTATAGAACATGGCCAAATCTATCCTTATATTAGACAACTCCCCACTTGGAAGTATGTCTTGAGGATTTTGAGATTTTTGTTGTGGATTGTCTCAAAGGTAAGCAAACCATTCTTAATTTTTTTTTAAAATTAGATGTATACGTTATGCCTATTTGGGTATTTGAAAAAATTGATGTTGGGTGTTTTCGTGAAGTATTATTTGGCTATTTGAATTTTATGATGCGAGTTAATTTGTTACTAGATATCTAGGTATGTTTAAAAACTGATGCTCAGTATTTTTTTTATTGGTTGTTCAGGTATTTCAATGTTGGGTTTTCACTTGAAATGGGTATTTAAAAAAAATGGCATTGGATATTTTTTACTATTGAGATAATGTTTTTTTTTAGAAACAAATGAGGTCTCAATATTTTTTGGTATTACACACAATTTTCTAAATTTTGATTTTTTATCATTTTTTCACGGGCATTAAAAAAATTGATGTTGGTGGGCAATTCCCTACATTATTGACTATACTTTGGTATTTTTTTTAAAAAGGACCTTGGGCGCTTTCTTTATATGGGTATTTAAAAAAACTAATATTGGGTATTTTTTTTGTTGTCGAGTTAAAATTATTCTGACAAATGGATGATGTCTCAATCTTTCTGGTATGATAACCTCACTAATCCGCTAGAGTTATGGTTTATGTGTTTCTATATGGAAGCCTAATATTTTTACACCCTAGTCGTGTGCTCTTACCAATGCTTAACACGTGATAAAACAAGCTTAAATCTTGGAGTCGGAAAATTAATTTGTCTTGATAGAGTGTGGTATGATCTTGGATTGTATATCCTAGAGTGTGTGGAAGCTTTCATGTTTCATCTACATTAAGGTATGTAAACCTGATCAGGAAAATGTATCCTATATAGCATAGGTCTTGCTTTAATAATTTCCATAATGGTTATTAGCAGATCACATTATTATAGTTTGTGGTAACCCAAGATTGCATTCAAGTATGTAACAAACTTGGTTTGTAGTTTAAGTTGTACACTTTTAATTAACATTCATAAGGTTTAGAAAATATTGATCACTCTCTAGAATAGCCATTAAACATGGGTTATGCTTGAATGCACCACGCCAATTGATATAACTTGCAACCATCTGCGCCATCAACCCGGTTATAGGCTCTTGTGTGCAACAGAGTGGTGCTCTTGGATCATGATATCATTACATCGTATTTGTTAAACGAGTCAACACAGATGCACCCCATAATTTTAATACCATAGGTGCTCCAAATGTCCGCTAGAGTAATTGGACACCTAATTGTGATGATAGTGATTTGCACATGAATTATGCTCATATGACTGCCTCCATTTCTGTCACAACATAGCCACATTAAACTTGGGTCACACATGAATGCATCCTATATTTGTTATAGCACAACTATGCCACATGACCAATAGAGTTATGGATCACATAATTACAATCACAAGAATTTGTTCCTTAGTTGTGCTCTTATGGTGATTCCATTACCATTACAACATAACCCTTTGGACTTATATTGCTTAAATTCGTCCTTATTTTTTCTCTCTTTGGATGGATGTGTGTGGCCAATTCAATGGTAAGGGATTTGCTTATGCGAGGTCATGCTCATATAGGAGTACGCCGTCATTACAATAGTACATTGGAATTCTCTTTCTTGAACCTTTACTTTGTTTTTTATTATTAGGGTTTCTTAGTGATTATTCAATTTCCACATGGCATATTGATAAAAGAAACCAAGCATAAAATCATTTTGTTTTTAGTTAACACCTACTAACATACTTTTGGAATAAATGTTTATCTGCATTACTTTGAGTGTGAAGAATTTTGTGTTTTGCTTATTATACATTCATTGAGAGTTGTAGCAGAAAACTTCTTATGATGAAACCCATCTTGTAAACTTTCTTTAAGCTACATTTAGGAGGCTTCATGTTTTTTTTGTGATTTATACAACTTTTGTTTTGATAGTAAATGACATCAGTTTCTTTCTAAAACTAGAATGATTAAGTGTTATTTGTGATCAATTTTTTTCAAGGAAGTAGGGAAACTTCCATTCTTCTATCTATTGTATTGTTTTCCCATTTTTTAATGGTTGCACAAATGTCATATCAATAGTCTTAGTCACTGGGTGGGTTATACAATTATTGTTTGCTTAGTGGATCAACTGCAAAACATCTCGCACATGGAAAAATCTTGTTAGAGATGCATCTTTAGGTAATCAAAGCTAGGCAATATTCATATAGACATTATGCAAAGAACTATATATGGGGAGATATTATATTGCATTTTCATAAGATTTTTAACTATTAGGAAGTGTAGCTTGCAGAAGTTAACTCTAGTTTATTGTTGACAAATTTCAGTCCTGAAAGGTCTAGAAGAAGCATTGTCACATGGAAAGAAAAATGATGAAATTGAAGGTATGGTATTTATACAACACTTTTTCCATGGTTTGTTGTTCAGGATTCTACAAATTTATGACCTTTGGTCATGCTTAGAATGTCAATGTTGTCAAATTAGAAAAATTTGACTATGCAAGTTGTACTTTTGATTTGTATTAGGTAAATGAGCCTTGGAGGAAATACACATGCACACTTCAAATGCAACTAACACAAAAAATAGACATAATATCACATTTTGTATTACGCTTGGTATATTATAGGATGTAACAATTTGTTTTTTTAATTATAATTTTTGACATTTTGCTTGATTCAAATTGTTACATGAGAATTATGGTATTGCTTTTCTTTTGATGTTTTCAACCCTCATTTCAGGGAAGAGCTCCGAAGATGGTTCCTTCATATGGAGACTACACTTTTCCACTATAGATTCTATCTAGAAACACCAGAAGCGATACTGTCATAATTAGAGCAAAAGTAGGAGTCATACAATGATGAGATACTCATTTTTGGAGCTTTGGTTAAGAACTTTAAATGTTTGGCTATGTGCACAGAGAATGTTCATGGAGGAGTGCAAAATTCCTTACAAAGCAATTACCACAACAAATTTTGAGGTGAATTGCACTTGCTATTTTATGCTGATATTGATATGTTCTAACCTGTAGTTAACTGTTGTAGCATAATAGATAGGCTAAATAGTTGTTCAAGTTAAGTGCAGTTTTACGAAGTTATAATAGGTTTTGTTTTATTGATAGATTGCCTATTCACAATTTTAAATTTTGAGCTTTTCTCCATTTCCATCATTTATAGAATAGAGAATAGATTTCAAAATGTTGTTTGACATGCTTCATTTTGCATAAAAGTAATTTTTTTTCTAAGTTCTACTTGGTTGACTAGATAGGAATGGTTGTCTTTAATATTAAGATGAATGGAATTGAAGGAGAATGATGTTGGCTGAGTGCTTTCTTGAATAATTTTTAATCTATTTACTATTTGTTCTGTTGCTTTGATAGGCTATGAAAGATAAATTGGGACAAGTTTCCCACTCCCTTAACTAGCCTTTGCCTAATGGTAAGACTCATTTGGAACTTTTTCATTATCTATTAAGTCATTTTCCTTCAAATTTTTGTTAGGGTATTGTTCCCCAAGAGTCAATAACTTTATGTAATGGATGAATGCCATTATTTCAATTATTTCAACATCAAATCTCTATAGATTATCTTGTAATCTAAACTCTTTGACCTATCTTAAGGTAGCTAGCATGTCAGTGTAATAATGATAATATAGTAAAGAAGTGGAAAAAATGAAAGATGT
>VDFB02152658.1:0-20953 GCA_007258455.2 Sequoia sempervirens
ATATTTAACAAAATAATCACTTACGGCCATCTCATGATCTTTCTCCACGATGGAAATATTTGCATGTCGATGTTGAGGCGTGCTCAAGCCCTTTATAAACCATCCAAATAGGAATTAAACTACGAATCAATAATGGTTTGATTTTTCACTAGAACTAACATTATAACAACAAATGTAAATTGAAATTTAGTAATTTTCCTCATACCTCCTCTATCAGAGCCATGGAGGATTGTATAGTAGATGAAACACCAATATCCATTTCCCTTGTAACATTTGGAGGTGTTTCCACAACCAACATCTAAAATAAAACAACAAATTATTCAATCACAAAAAAGTTACAATAGCGATCCACGTCATGACTTATAATGTATGAGATCTAATGAACAAAATTTTGAGTACAAGTATTAAACTATATATTTTGGTAGGCCTTGGCGTTTGATAGGAAGACCAAGCATGATGGGGAGAAGAACACATACTCCATTGTGAAGGATGGGAAGACTTACAACCTTTCACCTCTCCTAGAAGAAGACAAGGAAAAGCATGAAGGGCCTAGTGTTTTGATGGTGGGTGAGAAGGAGTTCATGAAGACCTTGAAGGAAGGAGGAGGAAGAGGATTCTTCTTGATTATGAAGCCAAAAAGTGAAGCAGATCTGCCCACAAATAAGAAGGAAGATGCACCAAAGGAAGTCCAAGAGTTGTTGGAAAGATACAAGGACATAACGGTGAATGAATTACCTAGTTCCCTACCTCCCATTAGGGATGTAAGCCACCATATTGATCTGATTCGAGTGGATACATTTCCCAATAAGGCTGCATACAAGATGACACCTGCTCAAAATGAGGAGATTGCAAGACAAGTGCAAGAGTTGATGGATAAAGGGCTAGTGAGGAGGAGTTTGAGCCCATGTGTTGTTCCTACTGTCCTAGCACCAAGGAAGGATGGGAATTGGATGCTTTGCACTGATTCAAGAGCCATTAATAGGATCACAATCAGATATAGGTTCCCGATGCCAAGAATGGAGGACCTCATGGATTGTCTATCAGGGGGATCTTACTTTTCCAAGATTGATCTAAAGAGCGGGTACCATCAGATAAGGATTAGAGAGGGGGATGAATGGAAGACAACTTTTAAGACTAATGAAGGGCTCTATGAGTGGTTGGTGATGCCCTTTGGGTTATCAAATGCCCCTAGTACATTTATGCGCCTTATGAATGAGGTATTCATACCTTTCATTGGAAAGTTTGTTGTAGTTTATTTAGATGACATCCTTGTGTTTAGCAGGTCTAAAGAAGAACATTTGAAGCACCTTGACATAGTTCTAAGGAGGTTACAAGAGGAGAAGCTGCTGATCAGCATGGAAAAGTGTGAATTCATGAAGGAAGAACTAGTCTACCTTGGTTTTGTCATCTCCAAGGCAAGTTTGAAGATGGATCCTTCAAAGGTGGATGCTATTCTTACTTGGCCAACACCAAAATCCATGGGAGATGTGAGAAGCTTCCATGGACTTGCAAGCTTTTATAGAAAGTTCATCAAGAACTTTAGCCAAATTTGTGCACCAATCTTGGACACCATCAAAGGAGGTAACAAAGGTAAGTTTTCTTGGACCAATGAGGCTGATAAAGGGTTTGAATATCTGAAAATGAGAGTAGCACAATAGCCTATACTTGTGCTCCCTTATTTTGATAAAGTTTTTACCATTGAGTGTGATGCTAGCAATCATGCAATAGGGGTTGTTTTGAGCCAAGAAGGCAAACCGGTTGCATTTTACAGTGAGAGGTTGAATGAAGCAAAGAGGAAGTATTCTTCCTATGATTTGGAATTGAATGCTATGGTCCAAGCCCTCAAAAAGTGGAGGCACTACTTGTTACCTAAAGAATTTGTTGTTTATACTGATAATCATGCCTTGAGTTTTTTGAATGCACAAGACAAACTCAGTCATAGGCACATGAAGTGGGTAGAATCTTTGCAAGCCTATACTTTCACAATAAAGCATAAGAAGGGCCAAGCAAATAAGGTGGTAGATGCTCTCAGTAGAAGGGCACTTGCAGTGTAAGAGATCCAACTCCAAAGCATGGGGGTTGAAGTATTGAAGGATATGTATCATCAAGATTCAGATTTCAAGGAGGTATACACTGTTTGTGAGCAGCATTTGAATTCTTTTCATGGTGAATTCTCTGACTTTTTATTGTAGAATGGTTTTCTCTTCAAAGGAAGCTAATTGTGTGTGCTTAAATGCTCAATGAGGGAGAATATCATAAAGGAGAAACATAGTGGGAGTCTTGGAGGTCACTTTGGCCTTGACAAGACCTTGGAACAAGTTAGGAGATTTTACTATTGGCCAAAGTTGTAGGTGGATGTGAGAAGGTATGTGGAAGGCTGCAAATTATGTCAAAGGGAAAAGGGAACATCAAATGCAGGACTCTATCAGCCACTGCCCATTCCCAATAGGCCTTGGGAGTGTGTAAGTATGGACTTTGTCTTGGGGTTGCCTGGAACCCAAAAAGGTTTTGATAGAATCTTTGTGATAGTTGATAGATTTAGTAAGATGGAAAATTTTCTTCCTTGCAAATGCACCAATGATGCATCTCATATATCAGGTCTCTTCTTTAAGGAGGTTGTTAGGATACATGGACTGCCTTGAAGCATTATTTTTGATAGGGATTCTAAATTCATTGGTCACTTTTGGAGGACCTTGTGGAAGAAAATCAAGGCAAAAATCTATCCTTTAGTTCAACATACCATCCACAAACGGATGGAAAAACTAAAGTGGTGAATAGATCATTGGGAAACCTCTTAAGATTCCTTACCAAGGAGCATGGACAAGCTTGGGATCTAATTTTACCTCAGGCTGAATTTGCATATAATGACTCCATGAATAGGAGCATTGGTAGAAGCCCTTTTGAATTAGTCTATGGCTTGCACCCTAGAGGGGTCTATGCACTAAGAGAACTATAAGGAGTTGCTAGCAGAAGTGCTCAAGGTGAGGACTTTGTTGTTACAATTAGGGATATTCATCAACAAGTGAAGGAAACCCTTCAAAAGAATGTTGAGAAGTATAAGGAAAAGGAAAATTTAAAGAAGAGGAATGTCCAATTCAAGGTTGGAGACTTGGTGATGGCACACTTGAAGAAGGAGAGACTTCCAAAAGGAAAGTATACCAAACTCATGATGAAGAAGATATGACCTTGCAAGGTGGTCTACAAGTTTGGCCAAAATGCTTATGAAATAGAGCTACCTCCTAGGGTGGCAATCTCTCCTATCTTCAACATTCCTGACTTGTATCCTTTCAAAGCTTCTATGAATGCAGGTGATGGAGCAAGTACAACAACAATGGAGGATGAAGATTGGGTGAAGGAACTACCCCCCAACCAACCTATGACTCTTGAATGCATCCTAGACACCAAGGAGACAAAGAAGACTAGAAGGAAGGTTTACAAGGAATACTAGGTCAAATGGAAAGGTCTACCTGAAGAGGATGCAACATGGATGTCAGAAAATGATATTAAACATCATGGAACTACTGTAGAAGACCTGATCTCAAAGAGGACTTGAGATCTTTTTCTTGCTTGGGAGTATGGTGCAGGAGCACCCATGGGTCTAAGGGACCTAGAATAATTTTCCATGTTTTGTTTCTTGGTTTATGGATGGAATAAGGTATTATGGACCATTTCAATGCTTTTTAGTAGGTCTTCTAAGTTTTTGGTTGATTTTTTGGTCTTGGTGACCAACTTCTTTGTACAACAAGGTCTCCATCCTCCTTTGTAAGTCTAGTGCATCTTGGAAAAACAAGGAAAAAGAATGCCTTGTTGTATCTATAAACCTGAGGGGAGTCACCTTACTTTTTGACAAGGTTTTAAATGCCTTTGACACATTTTGGAAGGCTCTTTGTGGTTGAGTTGGTAGAAGTTTCTCACATTGCCTTAACTAGGCAATTTTAAGTCAAAGCATGAGATTAGTTGTTTTCCAACGTCTCTCTTTTCAAAAGACAGTTGCAAGAAGTTTGAGGGAGTTTTTAATACTTCAAATATGCCTCTCTTGGTTGAGGAAATGTTGATGTTGATGTTTTAAAGAATTTTCAACAAGAAGTTTGTTGTTTTTCCTGTGTTTTTCTAAAGAATTGATGATCCTGTACTTGGTACGGACTGTATGTTCACTTTCATGCTCCAAGACCATAATGGTTGGATAGGTAATTGAATAAGATTTCCTTTGGCATTGGAGTGGTGATATTTCATTGTTTATCAAGGGAGATATTCCAATTTCTCTATCGGGTGGTCTGAAAACCATTAAAATCAGGGTTTTGTGTGAAAAATGTATATTTCTTCCATTCCCACATTGAAAAATTGCTAAATCTTGGTGGGATGGAAGACATAAGGCTGTACTATCATTTAATCAATGTTTTGGAGAATGACAGGCTCATTGTTGGAAGTTGTGCATCAATTTTGGCTTGACATCTCTATGTGGCAAGCATAATTGACAAGCAAAAAAATTGAGTTTTTTCTTGATTTTGAAGAATCTGTTTAAGAGGCACTTCAGAATGGTGGAAACAGGTTTGGAGAACCTGTAGGAGTCTAAATTTGGGCTTTGGGGTGAAGGGGAGAGCCTAGATAGTCAAGACCTAGGCATAGGTATGTGAATTAGGCCTTTTGGAGCAGCGGTAGAAAGGGCCATTGTGAGTGATGTTTTGACAGTTAAAAGGAAGGATTTTGGAACCTTGTAGGGGTCCATCTTAGGGTTCTAAATCCATAGGCTTGGTGTCTTAATAGTCTTCCTTGTGTTTTTTATTCTGACTATCCTACCGGGCAAGGGCTGCAAGCCTTAAGAGAGATTGAGGTCTAAGTCACCATAGCGATGGGTGTTTGTTGAAACCTAAATGCTAGAGGCTTGTTAAACCTTGTTTTGACTTAATGAGACATGATCCAAATGTTTTCAAGCTTTGTGAGTGGTCTGAGTTGTGAACCCTAGGTGTGCGGGGTTGATCTCTTAAAGAATAGTGGAGTTTAGGACTCATGAGAGTATTTGAGAGAAGCATTCAGTGGAGTGACTTTTCCATTTGTGATTGTGAGTTTTCCTTCCCTGCCACTTTGCATCATTTCTAAAGCTTATACAGGATATTTCCATGGTGTTTGTCATGGTGGCAGGAGTATTTAAGGTTTGTAAGTACCTTATCCAATAAACCCTCCTTTGTAGGGATTGATTTGTGCATAGAATAAGCTTAGTCAATAAACATGATGTGAGTAATGTCTTGGAAATCAGATGAAATGATTGAGGTGTAAATGGTTGATTGTAGTATCTTGGTCTTGAGGAACTAGATGGTAAAAGTGAAAATTTGGTGAGTTGCTTAAGGAATTGAAAGATTTAGAGCTCTTTATCAAGTTTTTGCTTTGAATTCATATAAATTGATGATGAAAAAGGTGTGTTAGGATCTGATGGATATAGGTTGTAACATGAAAGATTGGTTTTTGGTTATTTTTCCTAGGTAAAGAAAATTGAGTGGAAGGGTGCCTTGGTGAATAATGAAAGAATGGATTGTTTAGTGACTCTAATTAGGTTTCTTGTACATGGATAAGTCATTTTTGCTGATAAATAAGATGTTTGAAGCTTGAGGATGATAAGAAGAAGTATTGAAATGAGTTGGCTTGTTGTTGCCTTGTGGTTTGCAAATGAAACAATGTGATTTTTGATGAAAAGAGAGAAATTTTAGTTGCTTATTCAATTTGATCTTCTCCTGATTCAATTGGGTTAGATGTTGGTGTAGGAGCACCTAGGTCATCAAATACTTTTCAATTTTGTAGAAGGGATGAGTGTTCAAATTTGTATTCAGTCAATAACAAATGGTCATGGAAAAATGATGTAAAGCATGTTCAAGGTCATATGAGGTTTTATTTGAATGTATTTAAGGTTATGGGTAAGTTCTAGGTGGTCAAAGTGGGAAAATGCAAACAATGCAATAATGTAATATTGTTAAAAGTTGTTAAATTGACAAAAACAAGGAAATCAGGTATTTTAAGGGTTAAAAGGGGTAGTTTCAACCGATGGAAAGACAGTTATGGAAAAGGAAATTGTAGACACGTAAAATGTACGGATTGACATTGTGCATCTGATCCCGACTACTAACATCGTTTCATCTTGAATCATCCCTTGGTCTAACAATTTAATCAAATTTCCTTATTTGATTAAATTCATCAATATTCCTCTCTTAATTAAATAAATCAGTTATCTAATTAAATCACCTCTTCTCGATAATTAAATTAACCATTTTGATCTAATTATCCGATTTAATTAAATAATTAATTTTATTTGATTAAATCCCTAAAGTATATCTATTAAATTAAATAAATTAAAACCTTATTTAGTTTAATCTAACATCATCTCTTTTAATTAAATAAATCAAAATCTTTATTTAATTAATCTTTATCACATTCCTCTCATATTTGATTTAAATAAATCCACAAATTTAAGTCAAATAGCTCACATCATCTAACCCTCTTCATTAAATTAATTTTGATTAATTTAATCTCATATCATGTCCCATCCTCTAGCTTTTACCACTTGCACATGAAAATAGATTTAATTGATTTATTAAATCTCTATTTTCCTCAACAAGGCATCTTTTGGAATATTCTCCAAGTTTGAATTCAAAAATCCAAGTTGACATGTTCATCCAACAAGGAATTTACTCTCTCTTACATGTCCTTTGTCTTGAGCCAAGTGGCATTTAATGCATTTTACCTTCCCTCTTGCATGTCATTTCAAAAAATTCAAAAATAAAAAATAGGCATTTATTGGCACAATCCTCAAAGCTTGCACATCCTCCATCCACTCATAGATTGACAAGTGGCATCTTGCCATTGGATGAATGTTAGTCCCACATTGCTATATTTTGGACATTCATCCTTCAATCTCATCTATAAATAAGAGGCTTCATTCCTCATTTGATCATCCGCAATTTATGCAAAGTTACTATGCTCAAATATTTAGCCATTTCCATCCAATATCATTGAATCATAGCTAGGTTATGTAGGTTTTTCCATTGAAGCACTCATCAAGAATCAACAAAGTGGAGAACTCTTCAAAATTCATCAACATACATTAATCTTGCATCATAGGAATTGGGAAAGGGCCAATTTTCACATCAAATTGGCACCAATTCCCCCATGGGATCATGAGTTTGCTAGTTTAATTAGGATTCAATCTCTATTTTGTTGTTTTCATTGTGTTCTTCATTGCTTTTTTCCTAATTTGAACTTTGTGAATGGATTTCATGGGGAATCCTTGTTCTTGCTTGCATTTTCTAATCTAATGTGTTTGTTCTTATTATTTTTCAGGTATTGGGATTGGGGTTCACACATTTGGCACTAGGAGGGCAACATCTCATTTTTAATCACTTTTTTCTAAAATTTTTGCATTTTTCTTTGTGCACAAGAAAATTCCAACCCTGGAAGCTCAGCGTCGCCATATAGCACCGCTAGAAAGTCCAAACTGCGATGCTGTAGCCATCCCGCCTAAAAATTTTGAATTTAAATTTTAAACAATGACGTTGGCAAAAAGGGTGACACATTTGAGCTTACTAGTTCGGGTATAGAGCACCGCTGACTAGTAAGCGGCACTATACAACACCACTGGAGAAATCAAACTACGACGCAGTCATGGGTTGCGCCGCTGACAAGGAGTAAAAAGTTGAAATTTTATTTTAGCACGTTCCTTTTATCAAATGATAAGTTTATCTTCTATTTTCTGCTTTTTAACCTCTATGTTTTGCAGAATCTGACTGGTTTTCTCTCTTGTAGGTTGGATCAATTGAAAACAAAAGAAGGAGAAGCATGATGATGGTATTTCACAAAATCAAAGTGTTTTTAAACACTTTAGTGTTTGTTTAACACTCTTAGGGAACTGTTATTCCTTTTTGCTTAGGAAACTAATTTCGTTTGGGCTTTTAAAAAGAATCCTTTCAAATTTTTGCAAAGGCTTAAAATGAATATTAGGAATACAACTTACTAGAGTTTGTTTTTTGGTTAACAATTGAACAAAACAACTCTCATTTTTCCTTTGATGCTTTAAAAAGAACTTACAATTTCTTTGTGGCTCTAAAATGAACAAGTGCAACTTTGTCTTCGTGATGGCTTACTTAAACTAAATTCATTGAAAAAGGACATATGCGCTTCTCTCGTGCTTTATAGCGATCTTGAGAATCAAAAGGCCTTTTTTTGTGATTTTAGGTTAAGATAAAGCAATCACCTCCACACTTCATTTTGGCTTTAAAATTGAACAAAACATTGTGCAAGTGTGAGTAGAGCATTATTGCGTACATTCTCTCTCTTTTTTGCAAACAAGGATTGATCGAGTCATGGATATTGTCTTTACTCACTTTTGTTTATCTTAGAGGGCCTACCTTGGGGAAAAAGTACTCACCCAAGTGAATGACTCAACCGATAACACTCTAAAGCCAAGAGTATTTCCAATCGGGATATAAATGTGGGTATTAGAATAAACACCAATATCATGCAATTGGCTCCAACGAGATGGATCTGAAAAGGGACTCTCACCGTATGGGTCAATCTCCACGAATGGAAAGTCCTAATTAAAACCCATGTTTTAGAATTTCCAAAATCCTTGATCTATTTGTTGGTACAAGAACAGTCGTTTTGAAGCCGCCCCACACTTTTACATCCAAGAAAATCAATATCAAAATCCAAAACATATCCGAAAGTCCCAAAATTCTAGCATCCCCCTCAAGATTTATCAAAAGACCAAAACATCCACATCATCCATCTCTTGCATCATCATCATATCATCTTTCGATCCTCAAGATATCCTAAATTTTTTCTCTTTTGTGCATAAAGTAAAGATCAATCCAAATAATGATTCATCTCCCATATTCTTGAAAATTGATCCTTGTTTTATGGTTCAAACTAGATCTCAATACAAGAACATGGAAGCCAACAAAGAAACACCTGCTTCAAGTAACCTAAGACAAACAAACATTGAAATGAATCTAGTCAAATCAAGCAATCCTTTTAATATCTCATCATCACAAAACCCACAAGAGGAGAACCAAGGAGATCTTACCCTTGGGATGTCGCATGAAGAAATAACAGAAATGCTCCAAAATCCAGAAAACCATAAAATCATCAACATCATGATGAGGCTTAACGCTTCACTATACATGCTTGAGCTAGCAAAACAAGGGGCCAAATTACCTTCTGATTTCAACGTGAGTACCATAGTGGAGACATATTTACCTCCAATCTCATCCACCATCCCCATCTCATCTACACTCCCATCCCAAAACATCAGTTAAAACATTCCACAAATCAAGACATCTTTTGCTCCAACCCAACCCAATGTCAATAAGGGAAATGCATTTCTTAATGCTATTCAAACACACCCCCTGGTTAATAATCAATAATTGGATGCAAATAACATTTTGGAACAAAACATACCCCAAAATCCATTACATAAGTATGATTCTCTCACTTTCCATAATCCTAATGATCCATCATCATTATCCTTCCACGCAACACCTCAAATTTCTCTCCTCACAAATCCGCAAGAGGAAGGTGACATGTTCGGACTTGGGGGAATTTTTGACACCACATCATTTTCTCAAGAACTCACACCCCTCACATTTTCACCCCTTCCACCATTACCACCATTATCCAAACCTTTACCTAGTTTGGGGCTTCCACCTTTACAAAATATCAATCAAACCAACATTCCAAACACCAATCAAAACATCACGCCAAACTCTCAAAACTTGTCATCGATATCGCAACAACAGATGACAACTGCACAAGCAATAGCGACATCATCAACCACCCCCCTAACATCTCAAAACATGGTCTCTCAAGGACCAACCACATCAACAACACCATCTACCACTAACACGATGACACCTCTCACCACCACCACAAGCACCATTCCAAATCCACCACCACCCCCACCACCACTAACTTCCAGCATATCAAGCCAATACAACATGGCATTGCAAACAACTCAGCAAGTTGCTTATCAAAGGGGATTCCTGCAAGTGCAAAAACAAAAAGCCACACAACTAGCTGCTCAGCAAGTTGCTCAAGTTGCCCAAGCAGCCCAAGCCACATTATAGACACAACAAGCTACACAAGCCCAAGTGTTATTGCAACAACAACAAGAAGTTGCTCAAGCTATGCAAGTTGCTCAAGCAGCCCAAGTCGTGTTACAAGCACAAAAGGCTGCTCAAGCCCAAATTCTATTGCAACAACAAGTGGCACAAGAACAAGCCCAAGCACAAGCATCGCAAGCACAATCTCAAGCTCAGGCGCATGCCCAATATCAAGCACATCAAGCACAAGCACAAGTACAATTTCTTGCACAAAAATATCAAAATCAAAATCCAAAACATATCCGAAAGTCCCAAAATTCTAGCATCCCCCTCAAGATTTATCAAAAGACCAAAACATCCACATCATCCATCTCTTGCATCATCATCATATCATCTTTCGATCCTCAAGATATCCTAAATTTTTTCTCTTTTGTGCATAAAGTAAAGATCAATCCAAATAATGATTCATCTCCCATATTCTTGAAAATTGATCCTTGTTTTATGGTTCAAACTAGATCTCAATACAAGAACATGGAAGCCAACAAAGAAACACCTGCTTCAAGTAACCTAAGACAAACAAACATTGAAATGAATCTAGTCAAATCAAGCAATCCTTTTAATATCTCATCATCACAAAACCCACAAGAGGAGAACCAAGGAGATCTTACCCTTGGGATGTCGCATGAAGAAATAACAGAAATGCTCCAAAATCCAGAAAACCATAAAATCATCAACATCATGATGAGGCTTAACCCTTCACTATACATGCTTGAGCTAGCAAAACAAGGGGCCAAATTACCTTCTGATTTCAACGTGAGTACCATAGTGGAGACATCTTTACCTCCAATCTCATCCACCATCCCCATCTCATCTACACTCCCATCCCAAAACATCAGTTAAAACATTCCACAAATCAAGACATCTTTTGCTCCAACCCAACCCAATGTCAATAAGGGAAATGCATTTCTTAATGCTATTCAAACACACCCCCTGGTTAATAATCAATAATTGGATGCAAATAACATTTTGGAACAAAACATACCCCAAAATCCATTACATAAGTATGATTCTCTCACTTTCCATAATCCTAATGATCCATCATCATTATCCTTCCACGCAACACCTCAAATTTCTCTCCTCACAAATCCGCAAGAGGAAGGTGACATGTTCGGACTTGGGGGAATTTTTGACACCACATCATTTTCTCAAGAACTCACACCCCTCACATTTTCACCCCTTCCACCATTACCACCATTATCCACACCTTTACCTAGTTTGGGGCTTCCACCTTTACAAAATATCAATCAAACCAACATTCCAAACACCAATCAAAACATCACGCCAAACTCTCAAAACTTGTCATCGATATCGCAACAACAGATGACAATTGCACAAGCAATAGCGACATCATCAACCACCCCCCTAACATCTCAAAACATGGTCTCTCAAGGACCAACCACATCAACAACACCATCTGCCACTAACACGATGACACCTCTCACCACCACCACAAGCACCATTCCAAATCCACCACCACCCCCACCACCACTAACTTCCAGCATATCAAGCCAATACAACATGGCATTGCAAACAACTCAGCAAGTTGCTTATCAAAGGGGATTCCTGCAAGTGCAAAAACAAAAAGCCACACAACTAGCTGCTCAGCAAGCTGCTCAAGTTGCCCAAGCAGCCCAAGCCACATTATAGACACAACAAGCTACACAAGCCCAAGTGTTATTGCAACAACAACAAGAAGTTGCTCAAGCTGTGCAAGTTGCTCAAGCAGCCCAAGTCGTGTTACAAGCACAAAAGGCTGCTCAAGCCCAAATTCTATTGCAACAACAAGTGGCACAAGAACAAGCCCAAGCACAAGCATCGCAAGCACAATCTCAAGCTCAGGCGCATGCCCAATATCAAGCACATCAAGCACAAGCACAAGTACAATTTCTTGCACAAAAATAATCAGCGCAACTACAAGCATATCAACAAGCAATAAAACAATACCAAGAGCAACAAGAAGCAATCCAATTGGTAGCCCAACAATAGGAAATACTAGCACAACAACAAGAAATCCTAGCACAACAACAACAAGAACAACAACAAGCATTGTTTATACAGCAGCAAGTGCAAGCATACCTAGCTCAAAAAAATGTGCAAATACCATCAAACAAAACACCAAACAACCCACCCATCCAACCCACAATTGAAACACCCCATAATACCTTTATCCCACCCCCTGATCCACAAAATGATGTAACAACACAAATCATGTTGCTCTCGCAAAAAGTGCTCGATCTTCAATTAGGACGAACCACAAAACACCAAGTAACTTGTGTCCCTATCCATTTGACAGGAGCCTAGTGATGAAACCATTCCCCAAGGGATTTGAGATCCCTAAGTTTGACAAATATCATGGGATGGGAAACCTTGAAGATCACATCAGGGAATTCCAGGTTCATTGCATGGAAGTCACATATGACGATACTTATCTGATGCGGCTATTTCCTAGGAGTTTGGCTGGCCACACTATGGAATGGTTCTCTCACCTACCAACATGCATCAAAACATTCCAAGAAATTATAGATGAATTCATTAAAAACTATGAATGCAATATTGCAATGGATGTTAGTCTAGAAGAAATCTCAGCTCAGAAACAAGGTAAGAATGAATCATTCGCTTCATTCCTACAACGATGGCGATCCAAGGCCAATCAGAGCAAGTGGACCATGCCCAAAGAACAATTTTGCACCATTATATCCAACCTTGACGGCCTCTTGGCATTTCATCTCAAGGTACAAATGATCACCACATATGATCAGTTGATCTCCAAGGCGCTCAGCATCGAACGAGCCCTCATGAATTAACCCGCGGGATCAAATTCATACCCCGAGCAAAAAAACAACCGCCCACCCTCCAATTACAATGATAAACCTCGTATGTGGGCAAGGAACAAAAATGTTACTAATGATGGTGTTGTTGACGCCAAAGTGGTCATCAGTGCCCCGTTCCAAAATACACCCACACCAGAAATCCAAATCCAACACCAAAACAATCATCACACATTACAACAACCAAACAACAATCCAACAATCAACAATCTCAATGATTAAAGGGGACCACCCCAACGAAACAATAATTATCCCAAGCAAAAGTACACCGCTCTGGGGGAACCACTTGAAGTCATAATGAAGAAGGTGATAAACGAAAAACTCATCAAGGCTCCTACCTTTGAGAATTACTAAGAATCAGATGTGAAACCTCCTTGGTATAAGGAGAATCAACTCTGTGAATTCCATAAAATCAAAGGCCATACCAGGAACAGTTGCATGAGATTAAAAAACATAGTTCAAGGTCTCATCGATCAAAGAATTATAAACGTGGAACAACCAATAAGAAACCAAGACCTTAAGATATACATGAATCTGATGCCTAACCATGGCAATAAAGGGAATAATAAAAACACCGATAAGGGGAAAGGGACCCACACAAATGTGAATCATGTGTATGAAACTATCGTAGCCTCCCTAGATGAATACTGCACAGTCATCACCATCAAAGGCACCCATGTCGATTGTGGAGTCACCACAAGAGATGAAAAAGTTACCATCACAGGATCATCCTAGCCAAACAGAGTCCCTACATCTAGATATGTCCCTAATGGCTACAATATCCTAGATTAGCTCAAAAGAATGCCAAAGCAAATCTCCATCATGGAGTTGCTAAAAATATCATCTTCCCATAGGAAAATCCTTGAGGAAGCACTGGCTTCATCCACTGTCCCCGCAGATCTTGATGCGGAACAATTCCAAGCTATGGTTGGAAATATCATTATGCCAAATCTCCTCACATTCTCTCACCAAGTTTTCCCCGCTCAACCATCTCACAATTGTGCGCTCCACTTAGAAGTCATAGTACAAAAAAGAAAAGTCAAAAGGGTCTTGGTGAATGGGGGTGCGGGCTTGAATATATGTTTTCTCAACATCATCAAGCAATTAAAAATTTCAAAAGATTCTATCGACAAAGGAAAGGGTATCACAATAAGAGCATATGATGATCAAGAAAGAGTGTCCCAGGGCATAATAAAACTCTCTATTCAAGTAGGGCCTGCTATCATGGGAACCACTTGTCAGGTCTTGGATCTCGACTTGCCGTATAACATCCTCCTAGGACATCCATGGATTCATGCAATGAAGGTAGTATCATCAAATTTCCATCAATGTGTGAAATTCACACATGAGGGACAAGAAGTTACCATCAATGGAGATCCCAAACCCTTCTCCTATTGCAAAATCCTTGAAGCAAAGTACTATAAAATTCCCCAAGTACCAAAAAATGATGAGGGTCCATCTACACCATACATCGATCCTACCACTCTCGCATCCACTTCTGCGATAGAGACACCCGCGACTCCCACCATTCCCACCATCTCTAACATTAAGGTCATCATCCAAGATAACGATTGTGGAAACTACAAAATCCCTAAAAATGATTTTGTGGTAGGAGAGTTACCACAATCTCCTAGATCACGGGGACGTCTGCAAATAAATAAAGCCTCCACATCCCAAACATCTCCTGAAGACTATCCCAACTTTACAAGTTGGGGAGATCTTGGCCAAGAAGTTATTGAAGCATATCCATCTCATATGCTATATCAAGATGAAATACCAATAGCTGATTTACCAATGGATGACAGAAGCAAGGGTCTACAAATGATGCTCGCAATGGGCTATGACATAAACCAAAGTCTTGGGAGAAACGACAATGGGCTTATAATACCTATCATTCTAGAGATGCAAGTAATAACAAATATTGGCCTTGGTTGTACCCCTCCAAGTATAACCATACGTGGCTGAAGTCCTCTAGTTAAAAGGGTTAATAATCCTCCTCAGCCAACCGCAGAAGAACTATGCTTACCAGTATCTACAGGTCGCGTCATAGATAACTTCACATTTGATATAACTGACATCTGTAGTGGTAGTGATGAAAAGGATACCATGACCAACTTACCTAGGCTATTTGAGGATACCACTCTTTTCATGATTAGCACCCTATCTTTTGAATCAGACCACCAAAATCATGAGATATGCCTAGTATATCCCCAACTCATCGACTACGACCAATGAGGAGCACCAATTCTCGATACATTCGAAAACGATGAGGCACTGTCAGAATTCATGGGATTGCGGGATAACATTCCATGTGGGGATCACAAAGCAGGGTTCATAATCAAGCTAGATACACATGCCTATTATGGGAAAATGATTGAATCCCTCAGTCACAAAAGTGAAAAATTAAGAATAATATCTAAGTCCTTGAGTGAAAACCACACTATGGCACTCTCCAACTAGAAAAATTTAAAAAGAAAGGATGCATCCAACAGTGAAAACCTCTCAGAGGCACCCGAGGATGGGGGATTAAATCTTCCTTTTAGAGCTCTTCATCAAGAAAAATCAGCAGTCCTAGCAGAAAGGTGCAATCCAATCAATCTAGGAATAGAGGAAACCCTACACATCACATTCTATGCGGATTCATTACTATCAGAGGAACAAGAGCTCTTAGCAGCCTTCCTAAGAGAGAGATAGATAAACTTTGCATGGAGCTATGTTGACATGCCAAGGCTTGATCCAGAGATCGTGGTTCAGCACTTAGCAGTATATCCAGAAGCAAAGCCTGTTAAACAAAAGCTTCAAAAAATGCACCCTCATATCGCCTTAGTAATCAAAATGAAGCTAAAAAAGCTATTAGATGCAGGATTCATCCAACCGATAGATTATCCATAATGGGTGTCAAAATTGGTACCTATCTCAAAACTCGATGGGGGCATCTGAATCTACACAGACTTCAGAAACTTGAATAAAGCATGTTCGAAAGATGACTTCCCACTTCCAAACATTGACATGATAGTAGACATGACAATCGGACATGAGATGCTATCACTTAATCGACGGATTCTCAGGGTACAATCAAATCATGATAGCTAAAGAAAACCAACATAAGACAACTTTCACTTGTCCATGGGGGACTTACTGCTGGAACATGATGCCATTCGGCTTAAAGAATGCAGGAGCAACATACCAAATGGCCATGACATTGATATTCCATGACATGATTCATAAGAAAGTTGAAGATTATGTGGATGACATTCTAGCCAAGTCTAGAAAGAGAAAAGATCACATAGCAACCCTAAGTGCCATTTTTGACAGGCTGGAAGAGTACAAGGCCAGATTAAACCCAAAGAAGTGCGTCTTTGGCATACAATCAGGAAAATTGCTAGGATACATAGTATCAATGAGGGGTATTGAGGTAGATCCAACAAAGGTAAAAGCAATCCTCGAAATGGAGGCACCAAAAACATTAAAGCAATTGAGAGGTCTTTAAGGCAGGCTTCAATCCATTCAAAGATTCATAGCACAGCTGGTGGACAAACATAACCCATATTCTTACCTACTTCACAAAGGTGTAGCGTACAAATGGGATAATAGGTGTGAAGAGGCATTCAATAAAATCAAAGAATATCTACTGACACCACCAATCTTAATGCCACCAATCCCAAGAAAACCATTAATTCTCTATGTATCAGCAACAACAACAGCCCTTGGAGCTCTCCTAGCTTAGCATGATGAAAATGGAACATAAAGGGCCATCTATTACATCAGCAGAACAATGGTTGGGCATGAGCTAAACTACTCATTCATAGAGAAAGCATGCCTAGCAGTAGTGTTTGCATCACAAAAATTCAGACATTACATGTTGGCACATAAAATAAAACTCATCGCCAAAATCAACCCTCTCAAGTACTTATTATCAAAAGAAATGCTCACTGGAAGAATGGACAAATGGGTGATAATACTATCAGAATACAACATTGAATATGTGGAGTGGAAAGCAATCAAACGCCAAGTCATCACGGATCAACTTGCAGAAGCACCAATCTATTCAGAGAATCCTCTCGTCTCAGAGTTTCCAGATTAATCTATTTTCAATCTCAACGTAGCTGACCACTGGAAACTATACTTTGATGGCTCATACACGTAACATGGATCAGGAGTCGGTGTCTTCTTTATCACCCCACAAGGGGGCTGCATACCAAGATCCTACAAACTAGTGTTTCCCTACACCAATAACATTGCAGAATACGAGGCTTTAACCATAGGTCTCAGAATAGCAGTGCAGTGGAACATTATAGCTCTCAAAGTATATAGAGACTCCCAATTGATAATAAACCAAGTGAACAATGAATACTAGACCAAGGATGACAAACTCACTCCATACAAGAAATTGGTGGAGACTCTCAAAGAATCCTTCATCGAAATTATATTTGAGCAAATTCCTAGAACCAATAACAGAGCAATAGATGCCATGGCAACAATTGGATCCTTATTGGATATCCCCCACAACATTCCAAAATATGAATTCCTGATAGAGAAACTTCTTGTGCCCACATTCAAGGTACCAGAATCAAAATTCGTGTGCGAAATCGTTGGTCCTGGTGATCCTTGGTACCACGACATTTACACATACCTTCGAATAGGAGTTATACTCACTGACTTACCCTCAAACCTAAAACGAACCTTTGTAAAAAAGGCATCCAAATTCGTCATCCTAGGAGATACCCTATATCGTAGAAGCATAGAAGGAACCCTACTACGCTGCTTAAACGCTGAGGAGGAATTAACCGCTCTAACTGAAGTACATAACGGTATTTGTGGTTCACACTCAAGTTGAATGACCATAGCCAAGAAACTGCTGAGGATGGGGTATTATTGGCCCACAATGGAAACAGAGGCACATGACTATGCTAGAAGGTGTCTATAATGTCAGCAACATGGGTACCTCATCCATGCTCCAACTTAAGAGCTTCATCCTATTTTCACACCATGGCCCTTTTCACAATGGGGACTCGATCTAGTTGGAAAAATCATGCCGTCGTCACAGCATTACAAATTCATCATAACAACAACAAAGTACTTTACTAAGTGGGTGGAAGCCATACCATGACGCATATATAACTAGAGCTGATTTCAAAGTTCATCCCCCGGAACCTCATTTTAATGGATTGCTAGTTGTTCCACGAGCCATTTATCTAGGACATACCGGGACGCCATTTAAAGTCGGAGTTCAAGTGACATGTTGAAAATTCAAAGATCCCCTTTATCCTTTCGCCCCATACTTACTATCCCAAAGGCAATGGCCAGCTTGACTACAAACAAAACCATTTTGAAAATCCTCAAGAAAATAGTCAATGATGCAGGTCGTGACTAGCATTTGTAGCTTAATCCCGCCCTCTGGGCCTATTGAACCAGTATCCACACACCCACCGATGCCACCCCTTTCTCCGTAGTCCACAGATTAGAAGTAGTACTCCCCCTTGAGATCGAGATCCCATTACTAAATATATCATTGCAAAACCTCATCACAGATGAAGAGTACCGAGTATCAAGATTGAATGAGCTAGAGCTATTGGATGAGCAACGTATAGATGCTTTGAATAATTTGCAAGTCTATCAGAATAGACTCAAAAGGAGCTACAATAAGAAAATTAGAAGCAGGACTTTCCAAGTTGGAGAACTAGTATTAAAGGAGAATCAAAAGAATGTCCCAAACCCAAGCAGCAAAGGCAAATTTGAACCCAATTAGTTGGGACCATTCGTTATCACAACAAGTTATAAGTCAGGGGAATATCAGTTATCAACACCCAAAGGGGAACCTCTACAAGAGCCCATGAATAACTCTCATCTCAGAAAGTTTTAGGCCTAAATCTTTCAAGGTATAGAACCAAAAATCCAAAAAATCAGAAAATGTCCTAAAAAAATGGTTACTTCGGCGAAAACCTGGTAAACAGGCGTCTTGGTGACAACAAAAAAATAAAAGTAAAAAGGATAAAAAGGATAAAACAATAAAATCGTCTTCGTTGAAAACCGCTTGATGGCGCTGGGTAATGGCGACGGCAACAATAGCAATGTAAATAAGTATCCACCAGGATCTTTACAACTTGTTCTGCATCATCCATCCATTATGTTTCCATCATCCATCGCATTCGGATCTCCATCCATCACTCATCCACCCACATCCGCACCATAGCTTGGTCTTGTTTTCGTATCATGATCCCTCCTAGTACTACTCGGCCCATCCTCAAGGTTACTTTGTCCTACCTTTATCAGAGTAGTCTATTGTATCACGCTGGGGGCATGTTCTCATCAGATCGAATTCATGTATATCCTTAAAGTCCTAAAATTAGAAAATCCAAAAACATATCAAAATCCCAAAAATAGGTCAAAAAGTTAGTCAAAAAGTCAAAAACAAAGTCATCAGTCAAACTACGGGTCTCTAAGCCTTGAATGTAGGCAAGGTTGATCTTTGATCATCCAGAAGACACTTGAATGATCCTTTAGGTGATAAAATCATAATAAACTAACATCTCATCATGTATATCATCATGCAGCTAGAAATTGGTCAAAATTAGATGGGTCGAACTTCATTGGTCTACGCATATATATATAGCATTGAGCAAGACAATATGTTGATCCCAGCCCCAGGAGAAGCTAGGATGGAGTCTTTAGGTTAGTCTCTTGGTCAAAATCTCAGAAAACCCCAAAACATTGGAAAATTGAAAATTAAAACATTTGAAAATCTCCAAAATATCAAAAAAAGCCTCAAAACATCTCAAAAAGATAAAAAACATCCAAATATTTGAAAAAATCCATCCATCTAATCTTGCTTGCACCCACAATAACACCATTCATAATAAACAATTGGCATCCTCAATCTTTGGTAAGATAATCAGAAACAAGTCTAGCAGGTTAAAGTAAAAACTCAATCGTCAAAGGTCTTGGGTCTAAAGTCGGTCATTAAACAAGTTGGTCAACTCTTTGTGTCGATAACCCATCATCAAATTGATTCCCATCAATCATCATTTAGAGCGCTTTTGGATAAATGAAATGAAATTGCCACCATCCACTAACATGTCCTAGGATGTATCCTTCCTATAATGGGCATTATCTTTTGGCAATAGTTTCGGTTCTTATCCTTAGAAAATACATCCCCTTTTGGTTAGCGGTATTGAAGAACATCAACTTGTTTGTTTACTTTGTCTTTATCTTTTGACTTATCTTATTGTGCTCATTCTGAGGACTTCTCGATGATATCCGAACAGAGGATTATGATAAATAGGAATGGGGCAACGATCATTATCTTTTGTCTGATGTGCTTGTTGGACGTTCTTGTAATATAACCTTGGTGAATACTTGCTTTGTTAAGTATGTATGGCGGAGGTTTTGGGCAGCTTGTTGACTATTACATTGATAGGTTATATCTTTCCGTGTTTTGGTCCGAGGTGTTTGAAACTTCTAAAGTGCTTCCTAGCAAGGTTTTCGTATGTCAGGTGTGAACAAGGATACTCCTATCTGTTTGTCAAGTCAAAGTCCATTACACTAGGTACAACGCCATCTTGGTTTTCTATACCTTGATGCATCGTACCACATGTGCTATCAAACATAAGAAAATTTGGCCCTTTGAAAATCCCAATTCCTTGGTAAGTAATCATCATCATTCTGCATTTTCATCATCTTGTGTCTTGTTGAAATGACTTCTTCTCTTCTTGCTTGTCATGCTAACAAGGTACTATGACAGTTGATCATCATCACCATCATCATCATCATCGATCCTGCATCCACAAAACATTTGCATATTGCATGAACATATCATATAGGAAACACATGCATTGCATTTTCATCACCATATAAACATGTTATTATAAGAATTTTTCATAGATAAGCACATTCATTTTATTACATTACATCCATTACATTCATCACATCAATCATCACATAACATTCATTTGCATAAACATTTCATAACCATTTCACATTACC
>VDFB02152660.1:0-10496 GCA_007258455.2 Sequoia sempervirens
AAGAAAGGAGGGTTAATGGAATTTGTGAACAATATGGAGGACTTGGTTAATTTCATCTCTTCTTGTAGACTATTAGATGTTGAGCTAAGGGGGATGAATTTCAATTGGTCCAATAAGAAGGTGGGTGATAATATTATTTAAGTTAAATTAGATTGGGTCCTAATTTATCTTAAGTTGTTCTATTATTCTTTTTTTTTATCTACTCTTCCCAAACTTGGCTCAGATTGAAACCCTCTTCTATTGAATATAGAATACAAGAAAAGGAGGGATTCCCCTTAAGGTTGAAAAAATGTAGCTCCACCACCCAAAGTTTGAGTTGAAATTTGCATAATTATGGGAGATTGATATCAAAGGGACAATGATGCTCAAGATTGCTAGAAATCCTTAAAATGTTAAAAGTAAGATCAAGAATTATAATTATAACATAAAAAATTGCATACCCTCATAATGACGCATTATAAATTTTGAATATGCTTTGAAATCCACTCCCCTAGTATGTTTCATGGATAACTCCAACCTATCCTTGGCCTAGTGTTCCCTCACTAGATTACCAAATTTATTCATCTTATTCATAGTCTACCCATTGACTTGAGACCACATGTCAAATTTGAGAAAGATCCCCTAGGACACAAGCACAATATGAAAATGTCCACATGATGTGTTAGCATCACATAAGCTTTTAAAATTTAAAATTTTAGTTTCTCACCAAACTACCTACGATCAAGTGTTGTAATTCTCATTTTTTACAAAAACACCTTTTGTGTCTAAATTTGACCCTTTAGATTTCTATTACAATAGTCCAAAAAGTAATTATAAAATATCGTAAGTACTAGCTCTCTTCCCTCTCTCCTCTCTTGGATCTTGGTTGTAAAAAGACTCCATTGATGAAGCTTGCTAAAATTTTGAAGTTGTTGTGTTACCAATGTACATTTCCAAAGCTCTCTCTCTCCTTTTCTCCATCACTTGGTTGCAGGTGATATGATTTCAATTTTAAATGTTATTTTGGTTATATTTCAACTTTATTTATTTATCATTCATTTCTATTTTCCTTAGAAAATATCTTGGTTACTATACTTCCTTTCTTTTCATTGATTCTCCTACACATTGGGGTGTTATTTCCTATAGACCAAGGATTTAATACTCATGATCATTGGGGTGTTATTCCCTATAGACCAAGGATTTAATACTCATGAATATATTTTATTTATCTGTTACTATTCTTAGTCCTACACATTGGGTTGTTATTCTTAGTCCTACTCATGAATATACTTCCTCTCTTTTCATTGAATCTCCTACACATTGGGGTGTTATTCCCTATAGACTAAGGATTTAATACTCACAAATATATTTTATTTATTTGTCACTATTCTTAGTCCTAGATGCACCTAGTTTAGGATCACACTCTCTTTTACATATATTTTCTACTTGGCTGCTTGTGGAGTGATGAGGCATATATTGGCCTTGTAATTTGAATGAAATTACCTTTCCTTTACCACCTAAAAACCTTGTCATAATGGTATTAATCTAATTATATGATAAATTATTATCTATATTGGTTATTTATAATGTATGTATTCGTGTTTTCATGTTCTATGTTAAAAAAAAAAATCAATGCTAATAATCTTGTTGAAAGGATTCATTTCTTTTGTGACAAGGTAATAGAAGATGCTTTAGAAGAAAAAAATTAGAAGTGAGAATAAATTCCATGTCTTAAGCAACTCCGAAGTGGTAGCAACTCTAGAATATTTACATTTCCAAAATTATGCAGAAGAAGTTTTGGAGAAGTGATGGTAATATAAAAATATATCATGTTCATTACACTTGTCCTATAAGGAAACTTGCAGTCATCTAATGACAATTTCCACATAACCCAAAAGAGAAATTCATGCAAATAAGTACTCAAAATCCATGTGCAAGAGAATAGACAACATACCCATCAAAGATGACATAAGATATACCATGGGAAAACCCTCAAGAGGGAAAAACTCTGCCTCCAAAAGCATCCATACTCCATCATATTAATCAACAATAAATCCATACAAAAGTTACAATTTGAGCACTTATGAAGCATCAAGCCTCTCAATGCATCCTCATGTGTCTAAGAATGAATCCACACATCCCATGCCATGCTTCACATATGCATTCCTCATAAAGACTTGATAATGACAGCCAAACCACTCAGCCAACCTTAACCACTAAACATGTGCTTGATTTTATAGATATAAGCTCACACAAATACAACTAGTGGTAAGATAAAACCATGTCAATACAAAACCACTAACCCATTATTTAATATTGGGTACTAAGTTTTCACTTTATTTAATATTTCCCCAATATTAAATTATTATCACATGTCTCCCACACATTAAATAATAATATAATGTTACAATACAACATCAAGTGGTCCCCCAAATAATTGCCTAGTGTGATTAACCACACCACCTAGGTGCATCACAACTAAATAATTATTTAATTACAACATTATAATAAATCAATTTATGTAATAGTTTACAACACCATATCCTAACATTCTCCCACTTGTTGTATACATTGCATAAGGGATCAATACATGATATACATCATCATAGCCACACATAAAACCACATGAATCTCCAACATGCTCTTGTGCTTCATCAAGATACTTGCAATAAGAACAAAGTGAGCACCATCTCAAGAAAGAACTCCTCTTATCCTCCAATGTGCCACATATGAAAGAAAAGAAACATTCCAAGGTGAAGATGCACCAATCCACAAGCACAAGCATCAAATCCAAGTGATAACAAAGGCTCTAAACAAGCTATTGCCAATTTAAGAACCCACATGATCAAGAATAGCATCCACAACACATGCTAATACATCCAACCAGCCATACCACCAAGGTATACATCAGTAAACTCGTGCCAAGAACATATGCAACCCATAAACTACAATCAAGCTCCCTGTATCAAACCTATCAATGAAGAACATAAAGTGATTTATTGAGAAGTTATTAAATACTTGAATATAGTAAGTAACCTTCGAATTAAATACAATGGTATTTTATACTTTATATTTACTAGAGATTTAGGGTGTTCTTATTGAAGAGAACCATAAGTTTTAACATTGAAAAGTTTGAAACCTTAATAAGTAGTAGTCTTCTATTTAAGTTTAATATTATTTTATGATACTTATTTGACATATTGTTAGTACTTTCTATTGAGACCAAATTTGTTGAGTTGATGACATTGCATCATTAATATCAACCAATGGTGCATAAAAATAGGAGAATAGTTACTTTTACAATTCAAAGTAAGGACTTGAATGAGTGGTTTTTGTCGAGACCAAAGATGCTACGAGAATGTAACAAGGGTGTTCAAAGTCAAAAAAAAAACCTAGTTGTATATTGACTTAGTGAGTCATCACATTAATAATGAGTACCTTTTGAAAAGTCAAACTGCTTGATTAAATAGTTAGGTTGAGTTAAACCTTAGGTCATGAAGGTTTCCAAGTCGAGTTAGAGGTGGGTAAATATACAACTCCACTTTTTAAGGAAGTGGTTGAATTATTTTCAAAATTTTGCCAAAGTAGTGCAAAAGTTTGTGCTTGCACTTGTTGGTTCACTGTGATCCAAAATTGTATAACCAGTAAGTAGTGTCATACTTAGTTAGAGAAGTCTATATTTGTATGACCAATTGGTTATGTAGTACACAACATTAGAGACTTGGATGGTGTACTAGGGGTTCCTTAGTTTATACTCTTTGTTGAAGGGCAAGGTCACTTCCAGTCAGAAGGTGTGTGGGGGACCGCCAGTCTATGGTTGGAGATAAAGTGCTTGGGTGATGCTCCCCCTCTTGCAAATAACAATATCAAGGCTTGTGAAACATAAGATTTATCCAGTTATGGAAGACTTGAACTTTAAACTAAATTGTAAATTATAAATCTATTTACTTGATTGTTATTCATGTGTGAAATTGTATTAGAAAGATGTATCTCTTTTACAAGTTGAAATGTGATATTATTTCATATTCAAAATATGCAATAAATAATTTTGGAAAAGAAAAGAATTTGCATCCCTATTTTTATGAAAATGCAATTATTTACTTTAAGGCTAAAAACCAAAGTATTTATTGTATTGTATTGTATGAGTTAGATTGTTACAATATGATATTTGTAATAAGTCATTAAAAAGGGAGTTAGTAGTGGACTATCATTAGCATCTTTGACTAGCTAGAAATACTTATATGTAAGATATGTGTAAGAATTATTAATACACCCACATGGAGTGCTTGGGAGTGACTTGCTTTGTCATAGGGGAACAAATAGGTAGTTACATCCTAATTGTGGAGGCTTTACTTTTGGATAGGGGCACATGGGTCTAACTTGGATTAGTTTGATCAATGTTTGGGTCATGGTTTTGAGAATCTATTGGTGGCATCTTGGGTCTCCATCTAACAATTGAGACTTAGGATATATATTTTATGGTTAGTTTTATGTAGGGTTATGCTATCATATTTCCTCCAAGATTTAGAGTGTTTATCTTAATTGAAGCACTAAGACTTTTTGAATGAATTACACTTATATCTTGAAGAATAATACATTGAGTGCCTTTTGAAGCTTGATTTTTTCCCTTTAAATGGTTTTCCTAAGGTATATTTTGTGTCTCTTTTGATTAGTCCATTACTTTTCATTAGATTTATTATTATTAACATTGCTTCTATGTTTATATTAGTGTATGATCTATATAGTTTTCTTTAATGATAAACCTCACATTATTGCACATATATAACCATGTACATCTATACACTTGGGAAGACAACTTACTTAATATTCAACATGCCTAGAATATAGATCTACATAGTTCTATATGGTATTATCCATTCTAGACATGTTTTAGATTTTATCCTACAACACCATTGGACATACCCTATCGAGGACCACCTCATGTACAACACATGTACATAATAATATAGTGAAATATTATTATTATTCTTATCACATACTATTCAAGGTTGATGACAAAACATGGTTGTGTATTTAGAAGAGCACTTCAAGAGTCCACATCAAAATAACAAGCTCATATGTTATGGTCCTTATACTATTTTATGCACAATTATTGAGAATGTTTTTGTTCTTGATCTCTTTTATTAGTTAGGTCTTCATCTAGTATTATGTGTGACTTCTCAAGCCATACTTCCCTCCTCTTCTTGACACATCATAAATGCAACATACTTCAAAAATAGGATCCTAAGCACTTGTTGGAAGAACAAAAATGGTCTACTACTAAATATTTTACTTAATAAATAACCTATTTCCATTATTTTGTACTTATAATGACATAAAACATATTATTGTATAAATAAATAACAAAAGCTATGTTGGTCTAGCCTATTTAATATAGTGTATTTCAACCTCAACAAAGCACACACAAATAGTGTTTGTAGACCTAGTGATGATATATGTAAAATATGGTGTTCATAAAGATAAAACCTTAGGAGGGAAGCTATGCACAAGTGGTTTGTGATGTGATGAAGACACAAAGGGGTGATGAAGATCACAAAGAGAGATACAAATTAGAGGAAAGGATGCGATTTTGTTTAGATTTTATTAGGAAGGCTAATGGATAAGGTTTGCACATTACTTAGGTGGAGCAACGGGAAAATGTTTCCTATGGACTACTATAGGGAGAATAAGATATTGGATGGAAGAATGCATGAAAGAGGAAGGATATTTCTAAGATTCCATAGCTTTCAATACACATAAAGAATTCAATTTTTTAAACTTTGGACTTATTTAGGTTGCTCTCATGCTCCATGATGGAGTCCTTGCAAATCATCTATGAGTGTAGAGATAGAATTGATACTAATTTTTCTAGTTCCTTCTTGTGAGTGTCCTTATTGCAAAATGGGAGTCAAAATTAGGTTTATATTATGTTTTAGGGTAAGTTACCATTAAGAAAATGTGATTACAAAAACTAGTGGTTGTTAGAATAGAGGTCTAGACACTAGTATTGGGTCAACATATGTGACCTTGAGGAGTCAATAGTTCAAACTTTCAGGGTTGATAGGTAGAGTGTTCCTAAGGCCAAGTCTCCTTGAATTATATTTTTGCGATCACAAAATAGCTCAAAATAAGTGAAATGGTCCTAATAAATGTTTAGGGGTTGACACCAAAATGAGTGCAAAAACACAAAGTGGATATATTGTAAAGTAGACAATTTTTAACCTTACACTTGTGTCTAGTTGCACAAGATGAGATAATACAAACAACCACAACACACAGCTTCCAAGGTTCACATAATCTATTAAAAGTGGCTAAGGAAGGGGAATATGCAAATAAGGTGAAATAGTACAATCATCAACAACTCTGTGTTTAGTTTCCATAGCTCACTAGTAATGGGGACCACCATTTTTTAAAAAGGGTGAATGATTAATGCATAGTTATGAAAACCTTGATGAACCTTGTGTGTACCATGATTGGCTTTTGCATTAACATGCATGCCTCAATAGCATTCAACACTAGCATGTGAGCTTCAGAAATACATGTGCCCTACACACATCATTGTATCATCACATGCCACTACATATAACCCTATGCAAGCCACTCTTTGGTTATATGTCTTTGCACATGACATCATATTTTCACGCAAAACCTAGATAAATTTACAATCAACATTCCTTCAAACATGATGCCTTCATCAAGCATCTTCACAAATTATGGGAATGGAATGCTAACTATCAAGGAAGTTCAATCTCCAAGTAGTTGGAAGTTATAGTAGTTTGGGTCATGATCTATTTCATCTTCAAAACTTGTGTTTTAACCATGTTGGGTTTTTGTGTGTGTGCATTTGATCCCGTGTATTGGAGGTCAAGAAATTAAATAGTTTAGAAAAACCAACTTGATGCTTTTATCCCTTTTTGTTTGTGGGTATTCTCATTCCTAGCCTTGCTAGATGTAACATTCAACATACCTATTAATTTTTGTTTTGAATAAAAGTAAATTTTATTGCTAAAAGTATTCCACTCCTCAATTATTTGTTAGGATTACTTTTATTTCTTATTTGCATGTACATAATCTATAAACCCATTTTTCACTAAGATAATTTATCTTCCAAAAAACTTTAGAACCAAATCATTATATTTAATATTTCATTTTCTCGCAATGTTTTTTATTAGATAAGTAGGGAAGGGCCCTAATCCAATTACAAAAGCGCACAACAAAGAAAAAACAATCCAATGAAACAGGCTGACAAAATAACAACCAGCCAAAACACTACATGACCCAGACTAAACCAACATAATCAACCCAAAAAGATCATCAAGTATAGGCACGCAGGCCAGAAATAGTTTTACCATCAGGACATGCAAGCCACTTATCATCACCAAAAACATTATTCACAACTACACTAGCAAGACGCCACATGCCATTAAGAGTTATCCAAAAAGTGCTTAAAAACATAATTAAAAGTCATAGTAAAACCATTAAAAGTAGATAAGATTAATCAATCTATCACTAAAACATCTAAGCATATAGCCATACTTAAGCAGGCCCTCTGGCCAGAGTCTTTGAAACAAAATTGAAACATAGAGAAAAGCAAAAAACATTAAGAGTCCTTAATAAGACTCCAGTTCCTTGAAGCTCGACCACATCATCCATCCACCTCTCATTACTCTCACTGTTCTTAGTCTTTGTCACTTCGGTCTTTCCAAGAGACTTCTCTTCTTTCTTACAATGTTATTGTGCTTTGTTATTGTCACTATTATGTGTTTAGAAAATATCTATTTTATGGATAATAACTATAATAAAACCCTCAACTTACTAATAAAAAAGTGAATAAAATAATATGACTTTATAAGTGTTAAATAAAATCAATACAATTTTCTCACAATGTTATGGTGCTTTGTTATTGTCACTATTATGTGTTTAGAAAATATCTATTTTATGGATAAGAACTATAATAAAACCCTCAACTTACTAATAAAAAATGAATAAAATAACATGACTTATATTATAGTGTTAAATAAAACCAACACAATTTTTAAATAATTAGTATTCAATTTTATATATAATATAATGAAGTGTTCAATTAAAATAAAATAAAAAATATCAATAATTTAGTCATGCTCTCTTCATCGTGATGATGAATCATTGTAGTATGATCCAAAATGTTGATGATATAAAAATACACACAATTTAATCTAGAAACATCTAAAATACACTATTATAGATTCTAGAAACATTAAATCTACGAAAATTTTAATCAAATAAAATATATTATTAGTATGACACAATAAAAATGCCCAATATATTCTAAAGAATTTTAAAAATTGATTTAGAAACATTATTAAAAATTTACATTTTATTTTCTTTTATACAAATAGATATTTATATTAAAATAGTAATTAATTAATATATTATTGAATTAAAAATTGAAGGGAAAATAGGTATTATAATACAAAACAAACAATAAAATTGAAGCACAATATAGTGTTAAGAAAAATAAAACCAACACAATTTTTAAATAATTAGTATTCAATTTTTATATATAATATAATGAAATTGTTCAGTGAAAATAAAAAAATATCAAATGGTTTGGTCATGCTCTCTTCATCGTGATGATGAATCGTGTAGTATGATTCAGAAATGCCGATGATATAAAAATACACAATTTAATCTAGAAACATCTATAATATACTATTATAGATTCTAGAAATATTAGATCTCTGAATAATTTAATCAAATAAAATATATTAATTATGACATGATAAAAATATATATATATATATATTCTGATATTTTAAAGAAGTCGGTTAAAAAACTTTATTAAAAAACTATATTTCATTTTCTTTTTATATAAATAGACATATATAATATTGAATTAAAAATTGAAGGAAAATAGTTATTATAATACAAAACAAACAATAAAGTGAGGACAAGGGTGGGGCCTACCCTCGTTTAAGTCACTAACTACACTTATGCCCACGTACACATTTCCCAAGCATGCATTCAATACGGACCAAAATGAGAGAAAGCCAAACAATGTGATGTGGTACCATGACGAACTCCCTAGTGCAGACATTTTTAGGAGGGCCCCACATTTGGGTGCTTGGGGAACTTAGTGACAGTAAGTTTATGGTCCTAGCTAAGGGTTGATGGGGCCTTTTATATTGGGTGGCCATCCTTAATATTAGCTGCTTCTACATGTGCTCAAATACTTTTTGATATGCTTAGGCAACAACCACATATATGATGCTCTCTTTAAGGTCTCCTTGTCCTTATTATCTCTTTATCCTCCTTGTCCTTACTATCTTCTATAAAGAGGAATTTGGTGATAATGATAATGATATTTAACTTACATTTTAACTTGTTTTGTTTTGGTTTATTTTGTTTGCGTGTCTTAAGTAGGTATATGGTTTTACTATACGATTTTGATTGATTTGGTGTTTTTTTGATTTCAGGGTTTTATAATAATTGATTCAAACAAAGATTAAAGTCAACGAGCTAATCATATCTTGTATTTTTTGTCTTCTAAAGTTTTGATAATATCTCCTAATGTTAATATTATTAAAAATAGTAATATGAGTTAATAAAAGACAATCCAATGTCTTTTATTTTTCATTTAATTCCAATTTATTATTTAAAAAGATCAATCATATGACTTAACTTTTTTACCAACTACAAAACTTATATGGTCATTATGATTTTTCATCCTCTCATATATTTGAAATAATGACATTGAAAACTTTTATTGCTATCACCATAGTCTTGTTTTTGTGAGGTGGCATTATAAACTAATATGAAAATTACTTTTGTCATTAAATTAGTCAACTTGTGTGAAAAATTATTTATAGATGTTATGATTTCTCATTATATCTATTGTATATGAAAAATATTGATTTTATGTTACTCTGTGCACACATCTTATAAGTCCCTCCCAAGGCAAGGATACTATAGCAATTGATATTATTTTGAATTAAGTCAATTGACCAATCGAATGTATTATTTTTTGTTTAAAATTTGGACAGTATGTTCTATTATTAATATTTAAAAAAATAGCAATATGAGTGATTTATCTCATATCTTATTTGGTAAGTTGAATGAAGTGACAATTTTTTGTCTTCTTTCAAATCTATTTTAATTAATTTTTTATTATTTTCTTGCATTGACCAATGAAATGCAAAAAAAAAAATTGCTTTTATTTCACTAAACTTTAAATTGGTGCAATAAATACTATGCCATCAAATGTCACCCAGAATAATGTTGATTTGTTTGAAATGATGTTATTTTGGTAAGGATGAGATATTCAACATTATGTTATTAGGGATCATACTTTTATAATATTTAATTATTGCTCTAATATTAGGCTATAAAAATTTATATATTATAGGCTTTATTAAACATATACCATTTAAAATAATAAGTCTAATACTATTAGATTATTTATTATTTACAAATGATAGGTTTGTATAAGTGTGATTAATAGTCCTTCAAGTGTTTTGTTACCCCTTCTCCTATATTTA
>VDFB02152661.1:0-22002 GCA_007258455.2 Sequoia sempervirens
CAAATCAAGTTCAACAGATAGTCTACAAAGCTAATGACAATGATTTGAAATCAAAAGGGATTAATAATCAACTTGCTACCTCAATGACGTTGTCATCTATCATTGAAAAGTGTTTAAGAATGCGTGAAACAAAGGAATATTTGCATTTGGCTACAGAAAAGATGAAGAAGGTGGATGAAAAGGTAAGGAACTTCATAGAGCTTGGTTTTCCAGAGGTTTTTGACAAAAATGAGAGATTCATTGTAAAGGATGATTTCAAAAAGAAGATGGAGGGTGTAAGGAAAATTGGTTTGGACTAGTTTCCTTAGAACCTGGATGTGGTGAACTATTTGGATTCCATCAAACCACTGATAACCTTGAATGTAAAATTGATTGAAGAATTCAAGACAGGTTCCAATTTTAATTATTAATGTTAACAAATCTTCAAGTCAAATAACATATGTTAGAACAAGTGACAATTCCACCACCCAAATTGTGGAAGTTGCTAGAAAAGGTGATACAATAGTTTGATTTTTGATAAGATGAGTTTCCATGTTGCAACTTAGCTTTGTGCAGAGTTTTCTTTGAGCAAGACTTTGCATTGCTAATGCCTCTATGCATTTCTTCATGTGAAAATCAATAAAAAAGCTCAAATTCGGTAATTTGTTGATGTTCAATTATTTGTATTATTTATTTTATTGTTTGAAGAAAAAGTCTTGTAGTGGTTTCAACTACTAGATACACATTGAACGATTGTTGATGTTCATTGTTGTATATGCTACTAATACTATTGTTAATATATTATTAAGCATTGAGTTGAGTGATGAACCACTAAGTACATGTTTAAGTTTTAACATTATTAAAATATGAAATTATTAATAATATGTTAATTTAGCCATACAAACCTATGATTCCATTAGAGCATTTTAATTAATTCTTTGAATTAAAGCAGAGACAAAATCATACATGCAACCAAAATGATTAAATACCAATAGAAGGTTCCTTGATCATTTTCTTAATAATTCATATGAAAAAATACAGGAGGAGAGAATATGTTCTAGAATATACATTTTCTCATTCAAATTCCATCACTACTGTAAAACCATTATGCCTATTATAGACTTGAATTCATACCTAAGACTCAACACTAACTCTATTTCTTTTTGCTTGAATTACAAAATTATCTTACATGAGTTCAAAAGCTCTTTCAACCAAAGACCATGCAATTGGCCTTGAATTCCCTTTTATAAGAACAAGGGAGAAAACAAGCTTTGGGCCAAATTACACATTTAGTCACATTTACATTTGACATACATTTGAATTTCAATTTCAAAACATCCCCAAAGGTAGTTACATTTTCATTTCCAAATACGAGGGAGAATTTCATATGAGACAAAAACCATTTCCATTTGTTGGCGAATATTCTCTCGCCTTCCAAAAGGCTCCTTTAGTCGGTGCCAAAGTAATATTTTTTATGAGTAAACATTGTAGTCTAGGTGCTTTAAAAACTTGTAGAAGAAAAGCATAAAGTGAAAGAGAGAATAAACCAAAGGATTTCCACATCTGCAATCCTTGTCACCACATTTGAAACTAAGAAAGTGCAATATTTGAACGTTGATATATCTAAGGCATAATGTGTACTCATTCTAAGCCATGTATTGCGCTTCCTTGTTGAACTTTGTTATTATAGACCACCAACCAAAATTGATGTCACCCGCTCCCACTTGTTGCAATTTATATGCCCAATATGTCAATATAGTTGGACTTCCATAATGAAAACTCCTCCTCTATAGGCCAGTCAAATCCCATGATACAGTCTACCTTTTTTCTGTATGGGCTACACATGACTACCACCTGATTTACCTCCTTATCAAAATCTTCAAGGAAAGCCATTGTATGCATGAGCCTGTCCATACTGTTCCTCAGCATAACCAAATCCATTTCATCACATATTTTTTTGGCCTAGGAAGTTATTGCTTGAGCTGCTTGGTCTTTCCACTCTTGCAGAGACTTAAATTCACCCTTCTCATCTAGAATGTCTAGAAGAAGACCAAAATTCCAATAATTGAACTTCTTAACCAATTCTCTAATCTTCACCTCTAAATATTCAATGACAACCAACCCTTGAGAACCAGTTGTATTTGTTAGAAATCTTAGGGTTATAAGTATCTTTGGAGGCTTATCTACATCATGAGAGGACGTAACAACTATATCCCTCAACATTTTAGCCCTTGGAATCCATTTATTCATTAAAGGAATAACAATTTCTTTATCTCTATCAAGGTTCTTAATGACTTCAAACATCAAAGCATAATTGGCATGAATACTGATTAATCTTTTCTCTAACCCCTATTCAAGTGCTTAAGCACTGTTGTCACAATCTTCATATTATTCAAATGAATAAGATCATCCATCATATCTTCATAAGTCTTGAGATTTTCCATCAGCTCCTCCTTGGTAACTTCCTCAAATTGAGGGGCATCTGATGATTTAGGAGTTGATTGTGCCATTTATACATCTTCAGATTCAATGGGGGTAGTCTCCTCATGATTTTGAGGAGGTGAAAGAATAGGGAAGGAGGAAATATTGCAACATGTGAGGTACCAGTTTGAAATGATTGGAATTGGTGTTTCCACAAAGCCATTTCAATTTTCATTTGAGTGATCTTTTGTTGGGTCAAGTTGTACTCAATAACCACCTCATTATATTTGGTTTTAAATCTATCCCTTTCCTCCATTAATGACTCAACTGTGGCTTTGGTGAATTGTGCCACATTGACATTCAAGGTCGTTGCTCCAAGGCAATTGCATCTGAAACTCTTTTTATGATTAAGCCTCCTCTTACACCTGGGGCACGTTCTGCAACTTCAGGTTTTCTAGTGGTTGGGGCTAAAGCCCAAATAGTAAGATTTTCCCACTACTAACTCAAAGTTGACCCCTATAAAGCGAATGTGAATTATTCTTCACTGTTAAAAATGGGGACATATTTTCTTCTCACAATGTCAAAAGAAATTGTTGATGCCAGGTCCCATTCTGGGAGTAATAACACCCCACTCTTTCTTGCCAATGCCTTTCCCTCTTCTACATAAATGTTTGAATACTTGGCCCTCATTTCATCTCAGACCTTGGCTTCAACAACCTCTTAGGGATTCTCAGGGCTCTCACTTCTCCTTGTTTGCACCAATGTTGAATACTCATCCTTCATTTCTCTCCATACATATTCCTTGAAAGTTTGTGTCTTGAAAAATTGATCATCTTCCATAAAACTTTCACAAGCTTGTAATCTGACATCCTCAGAGTTATTTATTCCACTTAGGTCATCTTTTTTCAACCTAAGGCTTATAGTCTGTGATATTATTTCCCCTTGAGGAGATGGCATCCCCTGCATTATTTCCTCATTAGTTATAGCAATTTCATCATCTGACTCCTCTATAGGAGAGTCAACCAAATCAGAAGCTTCAACCTTTTACTTCTTTATTGATGGGCATGGCTCCCTTGGAGGGGATGATTCTCTAATTGGAGAATCCAATTCAATTATTTCAAGGGAAAAAGAATGTTGCGGTGATAATGGAGGTAGTTTCTACTATGGTGAATGCACTTTTGACTCCCTAGATTGTGTAGGAGTAGTAATTGTTTGCTGCTTCCTTATTATGCCTTTCCTCCTTGAATATATGTGCACCTTCTTGGAAGGCTGAAAAACTAACTCTCCCTCTGTCATAGGGGTCGTCCCCTTATCTTGCACAACTTTTATCTCCTTTAATCTTGCCATTACTTTGTCAAAATTCTGTATCATAGCTTCAATCTTTAAAATTGGGTCACTAATATCTGAAAAAGCTTTAAAATCAAGCTTATTAACCTTAATTTCTCTTTCCAATTTAAAAAAAAAACACCTCACTTCTTCATTTTGTCAATTTGGACATTAGGATCAATAATATTTCTAATGAGGTCATTAGGCATAGTGTGGGTGTGAACATATCGACCTCCCCTATTTCTCTTCATTAACCAAACTATGAATCCCTCAGGGTCATATGTCCTATATGCCTGGATCTTCATATTGTAATGACTGAGATAGTGCTCCACAATATTTATCCATCCATATGTAATCATGACAAAATTATCAAACACAGTGTATGTAGGGAAGAAATTTCCCTTTCGCTTCTCATCCAAGAAGAAATCATTTACATTCCCTAGCTGCCACATCACCTCCAAAAACCCAATACTTAGAGGCATTTCCATGGGGAGTATGTGGGGTTTCAATTGTGTGACAAATACCCTTAGAACTATACAATTGTTATAAGTGATTACATCCCCCCAATTGTGAGCAATATTCAAATCATGCCTCCTTTTAGCTGGCCTCAAAAAATCTTGTGATTCCTTGGGGATCCTAGGTACATCCACATTAGAGCCTGTCTCAATTTAGTGGAAAAAATATTTGTAGCAGTCACATAGTCAGTCTTTTGTTCATTCCTATCTAATAGAAGGGTCCATGACTGCACCAGAATTTGAATACCATCCACAACCCTTTTAAGTTCCATTTCCCGACCAAAATAGTCTACACCTTTGAAAAGAAACATATGCATAAAGAGTGAAAAACACCAAAATATGACACCAATCCTTTGTGAATTTCCTCTACTATATAGGTGGAAAAATCATATAAGGTATTTATGTTAAGATGTTGGATACTCCTAGCCATGTACATATGAGCCATTGGCATGATAGAGCTAGGATCAAACCCTAGAATTTGGTAGAGGGAGTAAAAGTTCTTCTAAAAATATGGTTAGAAATACTTAATAGGGAGGGGATCAACATCAAAGGGTCCCCAAGTAATCTTTCTTTTGTTGATTCCCTTCCCTATTGATATCAGAAAATTGGTCAACACCGACACCCTGAAGTTGTGTTTTACCCTTTTGTATTATTCCCTCAACATTTGTCATCAATCTTAATCATGTCACTGCTCCAAGTGTTCAACTTGAATACATATGCAACTTATTCCTTATTAACCCATACCATATTCTATCCATCATGAGCTCGAACAACCCTAACCAGAGGGTCATAGTTCATATAAATTTCTTTGAGAAGATCAACATCTATGAACATGTTGGGTACAACCAACTTACCCATGTCCAACATCCCTATTTCCAAACCATCCCTGAAAAAGACTCCATCCAGAGATGGAGTACGGTAGGGTAGCATCTTTAATTGTACAATAATAATAAGTGATGCCAAATTTAGTTCTAGGGCCAAAGTATATACGTTGTCCCTTTGATTTCTCAGAGGTTGAAGATACCAATTGTTCGGCTAAGTCTTGTGATAGAGGTATTTTAGTGAGGTTTGACTCAAAAGATTGGTCTTTTGACATGGATGCTTTGACTTTAGGTGCCATAATAATAGAGTTTGTGAAAACTAGGGTTCACTACTCAGCAAATTGCAAGCTTACAACTAGGTATAGGTTGATGCAAGGCAATAACATGACTAAATAGGCTAATCATTTGAATTGAACGCCAAACCTTAAAAGAAATGCAACAAAACCATAAACCCTAATGATAGAATTATAGAATGAGCACTTACAACAAATTTTTAAACAACTGAGAAGCATGATAGCAATTTTACTTACTAGTTTTGTGGACACTTGAAAACCCTAATTCTTATTATTGAATGAGCTTAAAAATTTCAGCAAGAACTCTTTGGACGCGTTAAATGCTTTAACATTTTGCAATTATACTTTAAAGCAACTTTTATGGCTTTAAAACATACCAATTGGAAATTTGGTAGCTCTGTGTCATATCTGCCATTATGATTCGCTCACGTGAACCGAAATGACTGATATGGTTCATTTTCCCTCAATCTTGAACTTTGAATTTTAACCATCAATCTCACAGTGAGATGGCCCAACAAATGGATCAAATTCGATCAAATAAGTTTGAAAAATGACTACAAATGGCTGTCACCATTGACCAACCGAAAAAAGCCATGTGGATTTATCTCTGTGTCACTTTGTGGGCTCCACCATCTCTAAAAGTGTTGAAACTGTCTACGTGTCAACCTCCCCGCTTCCCCTCTGGGTCTAAAGCATGTGCATCTTACGATAATGGGGAGGTGAGGAATGATTGAGATTCTTTTTTCAGAAACAATATGACTGAGATTTGTTTGTTAGAAACCATACAACTAAGATTTGTTTGTTAGAAACCATAGTAATCATTGATTTGAAAACCTTTAGTCATTGGTGTCTTGAAGCAGTGGTAGGACCCGCAAAAAGGGTGTCTAGGTGTCGCCTTCTCGCTATCCCGTTGGCTCCTTAATTTGATTAATTTAATGTCACGGGATGGAGGGGAACCAATAGAAAGCAGTCAATGGGACCCACCAAGCATAACAAAGGATTTTAATAAGCACATGCACTTATTACATGAATTACAAGGGGCCACATGCCTAGGTTTATAACATGAATGATATTGAGGGAATATTAAAACCAAAAATTAGGGAAAGAACAAGAATTAAAGAATTTTATGACTCGCATAAGATAAGGAAAGATTTATAAGGATTCTACGGGTAGCAACCGGGAACACTAGGCTCAAGGGGCCGGTGAGTAAACGAATGCAAAGGCATAAGATATGACTTAAGAGACTGGGAATGCGTAAAACTCGGACAACTTCAAATTAGATTATTAGAATGTAGGTAAAAAGAAAAGACACTATAATATCTTTAATTTTGAATATAATATCGACCTAGCTTGCTCTCCAGTATTGTATTCACTATCTTTTGACTCAAAATAATCAACAGTTATTTATAAGTTATGGATGTTGAACGGTTAGCTTCTATTCAACGAATGGATTAATATTCCTTTCAGTTATTTATCAAAGATTGTGTGAATTACAATGCAATAGGAATATATAAGTAGTATGATAAGTGTTGTTCTTTAAAAATGATGCAGAATCACATATCAAATTCAATACCATGGAATACAATATAAAATATAAAATATCACAATTTCATGGAATACAATATAAAATACAAAATATCATAATTTAAATATCATCAAATACAGTTTGAAATATGATTCATGAAGTGAAATGATTCACAATTTCACGGAATACAATATAAAATACCATCAACTACAATTTCAAAAATGATTCATGAAGTGTAGTATAAATACCTAAAAGCTGCTAATTCACTTCCATTTCCCAAATGGAATCAAGGTCCTAAAACTGACATTCAACTTGAGATAAAGTAAAAGAGTCATCTTGATTTTGAGTTTGACTTTGGTCTTCATTTTCTTTGGCTTGCGTCTCAAATTCAACATTCATTGTGTCACTGTCATTTGTCCCACTGCCGCTACCAATGCCACTAGTACCAGCGTTTGGATTTGGAGTGTTGCAAAACCCTCTTCTTTCACATGTGGACCTCTAGATTGTGAGTGACCTTTCAAAAGGAATTTTTTTGACATTATATGTTGTTCTTTTCATCCTCAAGCAATTTTCCAAATTCTTGTCTAGTTTGTTTCTTATCTTTGATTTTAAAAACACCAATGAACTAAAAAATCTCTCATCCTCCACCAACCCCAATATCATTGTTTGGCATAAATCAACAAGTTTGAAATATTTTGATAGTGTATCACACAATATTTCACTCTGACCTAAGTTTTTCCAAACCTTTGTTATTGATCTCGGTTCAAAGGCCTTCTCCATGCCCATGGAATCATACTGGTCCCTCATAGTTATTGCAAAATTCTTACATTGTTGTCTAAGCTTATCCACATTTAAAATTCCTTCTATTGTCTGCTCATTGTACGTTACACTTTTCAAAAATTGTTCAATCAAGATATTTACTTTATCATGAAAATATTTTGGGCTATCTCGGTTTAGCCAAAATTGAGGAGACACAATACCAATGGATTCAAGTATTTCATTTTGAGGGAATCTTTCATGAATCTCCAAGGAAAGAGATTATGCAATTTCCATCAAATTATCACTAACAAATTTAACAATACCATTAAGAAATATTCCTATTTAACATGTACTTCTTTGCTAGAGTGCCTAGCTATCTTACAATGGTACATTGGTATCTCATATCCGCATACACAGATACATAAATGCCTGCTTGCATTAAATTGTAAATAATTATCAGGCTTATTCAAATCAGTAATTTTCTGCCACATGAAATAATTTGGGCTTTCTTGTGTTAGATCTAGATATAGATGATCGAGGGACATGCATGTATGTCTATTTAGTTTGGCATATTATAAATATACATAATTATATCTTGGGATTTCTTCACAAGATTGTTCATTTCATCCAACATGGGGATAAGACTAGCTAAAGTCAAGAGTGTTTCTATATCACTTAACCTATGTAAGAGGTCAAGAGCTTTGTCTATTGTGTTGCGATGCTCATACATTACTCCAATCAAGGATTGATATTCTGAATGAACTCATTGCGTTGGTCCATTCAAGGAGATCCATCTCGTATTGACATCCTTGAGAAGCTTGTTTCTTGTTGTTATTCCCTCAACAAAATTTTGAAATTTCACGAAACTTTTTGGACTTTGGTAGAAATATTCTTAGAACCTACGGATTAGATTTTCAACTTTTGATACTGTAGGAAACTTGCTTACAATTTTGAATGCTAAATTCATTCTATGGGCCATGTAGTGAATTCCAAGCATGTATGGTGCACAAGTAGTTTGTGACATTGTGCAAACACTACTCCTTGGACCTTGCATCACTGCAGCTCCATCAACTCCTACAAACACCAACTTTTTGGAAATTGTCAACTCATCCATACCTGCAATTTCATTCAAAGATTTCTTGACTAGTTCAAATAGATTTTTCAATGTTGAACTATCCTTCATTTTATGAACACAGAGAAGATGAGCTTGGTGGACATGTTGTTTTACAATATACACATGCATATAGACCCAAGAAGTATTGTTACTGCAGTAACTCCATCTAAAGATAATGCAATGAAGTTTGACTCTTTTACTTTCTCCTTTAAATCTTGCTTTTCCACTACAACAAGATAGTTTTCCCATTCCTATCCAATGTTTACTGACCAATGTGAGCTAGGAAAGTGAGGAACACCCAAAAAAGATAATAAATTAAAATATTCTGGGTAGTTTGTCATAGGATGCCCTGTGGACAAAATATGATAAACAATACTCATCTAAACAGTTTTTGACAGGTTTGCTCCTTCCATTTCTTTTCCAAATTGAGCCTCAAGTGTACCTTGACATGCAACAGGCTTCAACATTATATGCGTATGCTCTTCATATTTCATGACATACTTAACATGAAGACATTCTTCCTTTGATTTCCATCGTACGACTGATTGTTCCTTTCTGTCTATGATTTATTTTTCATAAACTTTACTGATATGCTTTTCTATAGTGTCAGAATTTAGCTACAACTTCTTGTCTCTTTTACATTTCCAACTACAAATTGTACACATGCATTTTGTTGTAGTTTCAACATTGTTTGCTTTCCCCATTGGTACAATGAATGGGTACTTTGACAACCAACCAAGTTGAAAATTCCTTGTCATTTCCCACTCGCGCCCACTTTTTATTTTCCTTTTCTTTTCTTGCTACCAACATCATCTTGATCCAAGTCAATTATCTCATTCTAGCTATATAAGGTATCCCTTGGAACATCTTCTACAGTATTGCCATCCTCATTTGACACATTTAACTCAATGACAATCTCACCTTGACCTTCTGGTAGCGATGAGGTATTGTGAATGCCTTCTTCATTAATATTTGGTGGAAGAGTTGATGATGTAGCTCCATCTTGATCTTATGGATCAGAAGCATTGCTAATTCCAAAGTAAGACTATATGGTGCCTCTATGTTTTGGGAATTTTGATGGCCTCCCAATCACTTCACCACCCTGAGGAGTCTTGCCCTTGCTGCTCGACTATTGATCTCTCACTTCGAATAAAAGTTGGAAAAAATGTCTTCTTGTTTAGGAAGGATAGAGAATATATATCCCATTCCCTACTCAATATCATCTTTAATATTGAAGCAAGAATAGAAAAAAGATAAAGAAATCTTATAACACTATGAAGAAATGATCACTCACCTTTAAGTTTAGGTTTTCGTTGACTTGCTATTCGTTAATGCAGGAATGCCTGTGTTGTAAGTTGTAACTTTCCTATGATCAACTTCAAGGTTCCAAGTCCAACTTCTGAATCAAAAACTGAACAAAATGTGTAAGAATAAATGATAGTTTCGATTGTATTTATATCAATCCATATTGGAGAATTTCACAAGATTTTTAAATGGTTTATTAAAAATTTGGTGAATCCCACGTGCTTATACAATGATACGTTGTAATTTTCAAGGTGATTATGGCCCTACGATTAGCATGGAGGTGTCACGACAATTGGAAAAATGTGTCCTCAAATGTAATTATTTTTTAATGTTATTGGAAAAATGGGTCCTCATAAGCAACTACTTGTAAATTTTAATTGGAAAAATGGGTCTTCACAAGCAACTATTTGTAAATTTTAATTGGTGAAATGGGTCATGATACAATGTTGTTTTAATATTATTGACAAATATGTAGGTATTTTATTACATGCTTCCAAAATTCTAGGCAAAAATATTAATCAGTCCATTTGAAACGCGTAGTTTGTTATGAATAATTTGTTGCTTAAATATGCCTCATAAAAAAAATTGTTGGCGAATGGACATGCATTGTATTGATAATTCATAAAATCTAGGCAATTTGGACACACTGTTGGGTGCAATTAATTCACCAATTTTGACTTGGCCGATTTCTAAAATTCATATATTGGCAAAGATTCACCACTAAAGTTTTCCCTGGACCCAAATCTTGAAAACCAAGAGTCCAATCTTCTTAATAAAAAAAACTAGATGCAACTAATGTCACCCTTGGTAAATACAAAATAATCCCAACACAATAAGACCATGAAAATCAAATTATATTTGACTAACTACAATAGTTAACTTAATAGTTGGCCAACTTAGCTTCCCACATGGATCCTACAACTTCCAACTCTTCACATTAGACTCATAATAAAAAATCTAATATCTAAAAAAAATTCAAATTTTATCCTAGCCCCACCATTGCCACTCAAAGGCACACTATATGCCCAAGAATGCCAAGCTATGAAGGAAGCCCTGCAAGGATTAAAAGATGAAAGCCAAAGTTAAAGAAAAGAGTATAAATTTGAGGAGTTATACCTCCATCACTTTGAATGACCAATTTTTTGCATACATTTTTACCTTAGTTTGGACCTCCTTAAGTTCAAAAAGTTTAAGGGAAAGGGTAACCCAAGAGAACACATTAAATAATTCTACACACTACTGAATTTGACTCCATTTTCCGACGAACGTTCATCAAATATTTTTTGGAAAAAAGACGAAATGACGAAAACAATTTCGTCGCTATTTTTTCGTCGCAATTCCAACGATGAATTAAATGTTGAAATAATGGCATAGATTCGTCGGTTTTCGGCATCATAAAATGACTCAGATGTTCATCGGAATATTGATGAAAACTTCATGTATCCATCGATGAATTACAACCAAAATGCAATTGCAATGGCTCTTCCGAAGTGTCGAAACAACACTAGAAGTTCATTGCCATTTCAACGAAATGGGAAAGGAGTTACGACAAAGCCTTTGTTGCAGCTAAGCAACTTCGTCGGACCTTTTATGTGATTCATCGATGGCTTTCGTCGAAATTGCGACGAAATGGGCAAGGAGTTCTGACGAAGTCTTCGTCGCAGCTAAGCAACTTCGTCGGACCTTTTCTGTGATTTGTTGGTGGCCTTCGTCGACATTGCGACGAAATGGGAAAGTAGTTATGAGGAAGCCTTCGTCGCAGCTAAGCAACTTCGTCAGACCTTTTATGTGATTCGTCGGTGACATTTGTCGAAATTGTGACAAAATGGGCAAGGAGTTACGACAAAGCCTTTGTCGCAACTAAGCAACTTCGTCGGACCTTTTCTATGATTCGTCAGTGGTCTTCGTTGAAATTGTGATGAAATGGGAAAGGAGTTACGACAAATCCTTCGTCGCAGCTATAGCAACTTCGTCAGACCTTTTCGGTGATTCGTCAGTGGTTTTCGTCAAAATTTCAACAAAATAATGCAATTTTTTTTAAAAATATTTGTTGAAATGTACCATCGGTGAGAGATCAATCATCAACACAGGATAGAAAACTCACTCCGATAGTCCATATCTTTCCGATGACTTCCGTCGACAAGATAAATCCAATGTCACACCGATCTAACCTCATCAGGAGTTTTGAACACTGCTAATTATCAGCAAGACATTCTGAGGGTCTTGCCGATTAAACAAGTGTCTAAGAGCAAGTAAACAAATGGAACCTATTAATTTTCTTATTTTGGGGTTCTTCAAATCATAGAATAGATACCATCTTCTTGTGTATAATGTACTTATATTCATATTTGAATTTGAGACCAATTGTCATTGCACATTCCATTTTACTTGCACAAAGTATTCTATAAGCAATATATTGATAATGCCAAATGATTTATGGTGTTGTACAACTCTACCTATCATCACAGTTTTGTTGTTCCCCCCGAGAGAATCCTGCAAAGACAAGTTTACAATACCAAGTCAAATAATATGAAAAAGACTTACTTCCATACAAATTAAATGATTATTCTCACAATGGAAATTGTCTAATTACAACAACAATTCCATGAAAGGTTATCCATGCTTCATAAGAGATGACTGATCATACATACAGACTGCAATATGCATAGAAAAAGTATTACACTTGAGAACAACCAAGGGATAACAAGGGAAGGAGTTAAGAAACGTCTAGATTGAAGAGAAAATGTGTAGGGAAAATGTTGAGCAGTGTCAAGAGAACAGAGCTTGTAGAACATATTCTTGACCTAATCAAGCTCTTGAACAACTTAAACAAAATTAAAATACTAACACATACATGAGACATGTAATGAACTTCCAATATCTGCTATCTTTTTCATTAATGCAAAGGTAGGTAAAGGATAAATAATTATAATTGTAACACTATTCATAGTCTAGTAAATTATGTTCGTAATTTTTGTTCAATGGACCTCAGTTTTATCATTATACTGCCCATCTAATACCATATTTTAATCCAGGGTTCAACTATCTCAGATCTAAAGAAGCACCTTCAATTAACCATTTAAAGCACTATAAAATAAGGTAAGACTTTTACTTGAGAAAGATTGGGTACACTTGTAGGATTAAAGTTCTCACAATCTTCAGGATTTATTGGCACACAGACACAACCTGCAACATATGAAGTAATGGATGACTACAAGTTAGTGAAATGGTCCTTAATATGTGATTGGTTTGCAAATTGATTGGTAGAAAATAAGGTTACAAACAAATCTACATGAAAAATTATGAGGACAATCTACGGTAATCATCAAAATAGATGAAAAGTGCAAAGGAAAGAGTTGAGCTACATCTCTAGAGCCTAAAAAAAACACATGCAAGAAACATAAAAAAAATAACAAACGAGTTTTTGGATGAATACAAAATGGTGCCTTCAGCAAGTGATTCATATGCTTTAACACCTGAATCAGGACATTAAGAAGATTTTAGTCTTCCTCTCTGAAATTAACTACTTACAGAATAAACCCAGAAACCAATATTATATACCTCCATGTCTAGTCAAGGGTAGGTATAAGAGAAAAAAAATTCCTCAATGCAATTCTGAAAAATATCAATGTGTGTGTAGGTTTGTATTACTCAAAATATCATTTCACCGCCTAAGGAAAAATATCAAATTGATGTTTTAAATTTCAGTCTTCACATAGGCTCCCTTATTGCTACACATGCATATACAAGCATTATTCGAGCTCTAAACTATTCAAATATTAAGGATTTAATTAGCTATAAGATGGAAAGTTGTTGTTTAGACATAATCCATCATCTTTTACATATCTTTATTCACTCCTAGTGCTTCAGATAAATTTGTGTAAATGAGACAGAAATGTGAATCTTTTATGACAAAGAAAATTCTTAAAAGGAGGGGGGAGAGAGCAAAGGGTAGGGGGAAAGAGAATGCTTGAATGTATAGCAAAGTATAACATTTTGATCATTATAACAATGAAACGAATCTTAAGTTTGAAGCATTAATATCATTTACAACATTTATGATCAAGAATGAATGTAAGTAGAGAAACTTTTGCATACCTGCAGATGGTACAAAATTTCATGGTTAAGTCGAAGCCTCCCATCAACAACAAGATCCAAATATCGTGTATCTATCTCAATCGAGCCTCTAAACCCTTCAGAGCTGTCAATTTTTCCACTAACCTGTTATGCACAAAAGTCAAATTTTAGAGTTATGTCACCACTAAAATAGAAGAAACAGAGCTTTGAAACCAAATCCACACACAACACAATGTGGTATTCATACAAAGCCATACAAACAAACTAAACTCAGAACATTGAATGGAAACAACTTCAAATTATGATGCAGAGCATGGATTGTAAGAATCATTTTTTTCCACCATAGTGAAAATTTAGCACTTTCTTCATCCTTTCATATTGGTTTGATGCTTCAAAGCATGCATTTCTTATATTGAAAAGTGCATTACCTTATTGAGCTTCTCTTTTTTTCGAGAATAGTTTAATATTCTCTACTTAACAGGGCCAACCATGTGACAGTGGAAGCTCATTTCCCCCCCCCCCCCTCATATCACTCTCAATTCCCCATACACAATCATATAACATTAATCATTCATTCATCCATTAATAACATATAACATTCATTCATTCCTCCATTAATAACATATAACATTCATTCATCCATTAATAACATATAACATTCATTCATTAACATATAACATTCATTAATTAAAATATTCACATTCATTCATTAACATATAATATTCATTCTTTCAGTTTTTACATAATCAAAAATATGGTTGTCATGATATGATTACAATCACTTTTTTTTCTTTTTTTCTTTTTTAAAGCTACAAAAATTTGAAGTGGAATATCGTTTTCTAAATCATATGTCCCCCCTTTAGTTGTTCTTCCCTCTGCTCGTGATCTTAATGTACGCCTAGTCGTCTGCTCATGACATGGATACCGCTGCAAAGGGGGGTCTACTGCAATAACAAATAAATGTTAAACTGATATGTTTTATTATTATTGTTACAAGTATTTCATTAATTAAAAGAACATTAGAGTGGTTCTCTTTACCTGATGGGTCCACATCATGTTCTTGAACTTTTGTTATAGACTCATGCTCAACATGCTGACCACCTTCTAAATCTTGATATGTAGTTGAAACATGAAAGGTTACATTAATTAATACACCAATTGAAATTAAATATGTTTAAGAGAACATGAGAGTGGTCCTCTTTACCTGATGGGGCCACATCATGTTCCTGATCTTCTCTAGCTTGATCGTGCTTAACACATTGATCAAACTCTACATGCTCTAAAGTTGAAACACGAAAGGTTACACTAATTAATACACCAATTGCAATTAAATATGTTTAAAAGAACTTTAGAGTGGTCCTCTTTACCTGATGGGGCCACATCATGTTCCTGATCTTCTAGCTAGACCATGCTCAACATTTTGATCATGCCTACATGCTCTAAAGTACCAGGATGCACACCATGACCTTCATCTGCAGGTTGTGCTCCACCCTCACCAGGTTGCATTCCAAAGTCATGTGTAGTATTATCATTGCTTGAATGTTTAAAACAAATAGGCATGTAATTACTTTATGGTGGAAATTAATATTGAATAGATTGCACAAGTATTCAATTTTAAATAAATTTATTGAGTTTATTTACCTGTGTGTCGGATGCAGTGGAAGATTGTGTTTGCTCAGTCAAGAGTCTTAGGCATTCAACCACAACTCCATAGCCTTGCTAGAAGGCAATCTTCAGGTCATCTTATGTGGGAACTTTGTTGAATTCAGAGCCCTAAATTTTTGCATAAGATCGTGAATTTTGCTTCTATGATGTGATAAAACCAAAATTGTTTTCAATTTATTATTTGGATACTATATTTCATTTATTGATACTTACAATTCGTGCGGCTAATTTCATAAAACTACTAGAGCCAAGTTTGTGCTACCCATGTTTTTCTAGTCTTTCCTTTGTTTCCTTCGATGTGTCAGGCAACCTATGAAAAGTTTGAAATACGTTAGATTATGTAAAAAGAAAGAGTAATCAGTATATAATTACATTGTTGATAGTATCACATACCTTCCTTGGCCCGGTGGTGTCTTTACTTTTTTCTTTTCACTTTCTCCTTTCCATCCCATTACTCAGGGTCCTTTCCACCCTCCTAATCATGGGGATGCCTCATACTTTTGTTCTTCTAAATGTGACCTATATTGGTCCCTCACATACTTTAGATATGGGTACCAGCTTCAAAGGACCCTTGGTTCAAATGTTGAATGTTTTTGGACAATCGGCGAGCAAACTAAAATCCGGGTTAATGAGCTCTATCTTTTAAATCTTGATTTTGCATTCCACCATGTACGTGATGGTGGGCACGAAGAGCTCCAATGTAATATCACTTAGATGTTTATAAAAAATATCATTTCTTGCAAAATGATCATGAGATCAATAGTCTAAAAAGAGCGATCAATAAGTAAATTTCAATTGGATTATATATAATAATAATCAAAACAATTTAAAGTACCTGGGACATTCTCTATCTTTATGGGAACGAAATCCTCAGTCACCACAAATGTGACCGACAATGTTCCCGTACTAGTAATACGGGAAGATCCAGGAAATGTTGCTAAAATATCACCAGTACTAGTGGCCTATGCATCCCCAGGTACATGTCTTGATGCATGTTCTGGCATGTGTTCACCGCCAGAGGGTGCAGTAACAGATGCCTGCATGGTATGTGTTGTCGACATTTCAGACGACAATATAGGCACGGATGATGGGGTCAGATGATGTGATGTATGTGCAAGAAGATCAAGATGGACACTTGTACCAACCCCTACTCCTCGGGCAACACTTGTAGTACCTTGATCATGGCCAGGAGCATCATGAGGACGCAATTTTTTTTGTAAAAACAACACATATTTTAGTTCATGACATAAAAGAGTACAAAATATAAAACCATGAATAAACTTATGTTATAATTAAAGACCTCATGATAGCTTACTTGCAAGTTTTGTGATCTCTCAGTCAATATTTTAACCCTCTCTCTTATCTCATCTATTTGAGGCACTATGAATAACAACTTAAAGATTTCTTCATTGCATTTTTTTTGGGTCTTCCTTATCATATCGAGAGGGTTTGTTGAATAAGCAATGTCATCATCACATAATATTGAATGCACCTCCCTATGGATGCTCTCATCTACTGTTGGTGCCTTTCCCCGATCAGTCGACTGCAACAAGAATATTAAAAACATTATCAAAATTAACCCAATAAACTTATCAAAACAACATAATAATAAAACATTTTGTTCGTATCTAATTTGTACAATTACAATAAGGTAAACCTGTCGGGTAGAAGCGCATGAAGATAAATCACGATCTGTGCTATGGGCCAGAGCCTTCTTCGTACGATCAATGTCCCGCTGTGACAAAAATTAAATATAAAAAAAACATTACCGAAATGAAACCAATAGACTTACGAAAAAAACATAAGAATACAATGGTATATTGGAGTTATTAATTGGAGGTTGGGTAAAATGGTACATAGTATGTACCACCCCCATAATAATTGTGTTTGTAACTAAGCGATTCAAATTGTAATCGATTAGCAACTCTTCCCTTGCAGTTATTGATTTTATCGCACATATGAATACACGATTTCCCTCGCGCACCTCGAATATGCAATTGGGTTTTATTTGTTGACCCAGTTGTGTACTATTTATAAACCCTACAATATTCCCTGATGCTTTTGGCCTTCCGTCAATGTACATAGCCAATCCTTTATTTTGATCCTTATCTTTTAGTTGTATATAATTTGCTGACAATGCATACCTACGCATACTTCGTGTATATCGAACCAGTTGCATCCAATGTTTGTAATTGTAAAAGGGTCCAACATACTTCATCAATTCGGGCATCCTTTGTCATAAATCGCATCTTTATGCCGGCCCATGCAAAATAGGCCCAAACCATGTAATGATCATGGTGCGCGATATATCCTCCTCGTTGACAAAAAATCACTGTTTATTAGAGGAAGTTCCTTGGGTACCCATTGTTTCCATAGATTTTTTTACATCAAGGGCACCTCAGTGTCACCTATGTACTCATCATCATAAGAACATGACCCCTTTAGCAAGAAAAATTCCACGCCAAGCATAAAATTTTCTTCTAATCTTTGACCTCTATAGTTGATCTCCCTCTTTTAGACATACTACATGTCTTGCTTTCCTCTTCTCTTCCTGAATTTCCCTCGCTCGAGGAAGACAGATCTGAAAAATACCTATTTGGTGGTACCTGCACTCATAAGGCTGTTGGATGAAGTTATTTCATGGTGATGTGATCCTAAGGTGACATTATGATTAATCTATCATTTCATCGCTAGAATTTCACAGGTTATAAGGCAATCAAGTCTTGATAGATTGCAAGTTATTGTTACTACTATCCAAATGTGTCCATCACAAATCAAATCTACTTAACATTTTAAATCCAAAACTTTGTAACAAGTGTTAAATGGGACTATGGTCCACCAATTACAAAACCAAGGCCTCAAATGTATTCTCTAATTGTAATCAAAGGACTTTTTCTCTTCATTCAAGTAAATAAACTTCAAGGGAAACACCACCAAGTCATTTATTGGAAACCTACATGACTAAAAATAATAGCAAATTTACATTTAATTTCCATATGTCTAAGTGGTTAATGGGAAGGGAGTGTGTTTCTCCATGGTATCCAAGTAGGATGATTGATGAAAGAGCCCAAAGAGCCTTTCTCCATGGTATCCAGGTACACATAGCAGCGGTCTTCTCTTATACGGTTGGACATGATTTAAAGAACTTAGCTAGGAATTATTCATTTAACCTAAGGTTTTCTCATAATGCCATCATTGGAAAAGTATGATCAAATTATTCTATTATGAGGAATTGGTCTATGTGCCTCTAGTAATCACTATAAAATGTTTGTAAGGATAAAATGACTAATTGCATCAAGTAGGAGAGAATCAACTTTATGTTCTTCAAAGATTATATTCCTCTATTCATAATTTTTAAGGGTTGTGTGTGGAGGAGGTTATCACCAACAAGAAATTAGGGAGACCTTTCCTTGTATTATTTTATAATTTTCATTATTCTTATTTATTTTACACTTTACATTTACAACACACATACATATGCATTTACCGCTTTCTATTTATTTCTCATGTAGTTTAATAGTTTGATCGATTTCATATTATATGTTGAAGACTTTTAGAATTTCCGAATTACATTAATTCATGGATATGCTGTACCAAGTAACACTACAAAACCATATGCTCTTTTGCATTTACACTTGCATTTAGAAATACACATTTATATACATAGATATAGATTTCTTTGCATTGATGTTGTATTTATTGTTCTAGGAGAGCATCCAAAGAATTGCACTTATATTTACTTTTAAAATACATATACATACATATTAAGATACATACATACATATACATACACATGCCACATATATATATATGTGTGTGTGTGTGTGTATGTATATCATTTATATTCTGTTCAAAACAACCCATTAGGTCTGCACATGGATAAAATTCATAAAATTAGATCTCCCATACATGTTTTGTTGAAACCTAGGCTTGAACCTCTCATTTCACATGCTTTTCTTCACAAAACTATTGAGGACAGGAGCTATACCTTCTTTATTTCCCATCCTATGCATTATTCATGCATCCTAAAATTACAACAGTATCCATGGGGCCTCTTACACAAGCTACAGTAATCACAAAAAGTGTAAGAGCCCCTTTATATCATATTTTGACTACAAAACCCTCAAAAATAGGGTAAATCAGACATGATTTGTTGGTGAGTTGTATGGACAAACCATTAGCAACTACCATTCTTGGAGTCTTTTGAAAGAGAAGGAATAAGGTGGCAATGGCAACAAAACCCTAGTGTCAAGGTGAATGAGGTGGATCAATTTGATTGGGCCAACCGGGATGAAGAGTACTAGAAATGGGTAAATGTATATTTAACTCCAGGAAGAGTGAAAAGGAGTAGGCTGCTAACGATTGAAAAATCAGCTGTTGCAGTTAAAACAAATTCCAGTTTTGTTTTTTGGTGACAGTCTAGGTGCAGAATTCTTGAAGTTTTTTGTTGCTGCATTAACCATTCTCAACGGGCACGATGAACAAGAAGATTCTTTGGGGAGATTGTTGTTGTAAAAAAATTTTGGAATATCACAAGGCGGTCCAATTGGCTGGTGACACGTGTGCTTTCTGGCCTGATGCTTATTTGCTCCTTATTTTTCTATAAGAAGGATTTCAAGGCCAGAAGTACGGGTTAGCAAGTTAGATATTTTTGGTCGAGTCTAGATGAAGTTGCAGAGCAAATTGTAAAGTTTGATGGTTTTAGGGAAAATGCAATTTAGGTTTTGAATCATTCTGTAGTAGGTTTTGAATTCATGGGGATTTGATGTTTTATGACAGTACTGACATTTGAATTGATATGATTAATTCAAACCTCATGTCTCCATTGTACAAGCATATCCTAATTTTGAATAAAATGATCAAGGGTTTTTTTCGCTCATCTCACTCAAGTGGTGTGTGTGTATGATTCTTGTTTTAGCTTTAATTCAAGGAATTAATTAAAATGCTTGAATGGGATTGTAGGTGGATATGTTCTGTATAAGGATTTGATAAGTAGTATTGGGTTAGAATATATATTGATGAGATTGTAAAGAAATGTTATCAAGGATCTTATATGTTATGTGTTAAATTTGTCATAAACCCTTAGATGCTTATAAATTTGACTCCTCCAATGGATATATGGCACTGATCTAAGTTGTACTTATTCGTATGGTTCAGTATTTATTTGCCTTTACCTATAGCTTGCTACAAATTGAAAATCAATGACTATCTTATACTGTGAAATTTTGTAGTTATGTCATGCTCCAAATAGTTGATATTATTGATAAGCAACCAATTCTATTCCGTATTATCCTATTATGTTGAGCTATTAAATGAGATTATATGTTGTTGTTAATGTTGTTTATGATGATGGTGTAGAGGTTATAAATGCATTAAGGGATCACCCTCCCGGGTCTTGCAGAGCCCAAATTGTAGGAGGTCTTTCAAATCCTCATCAGTTGGTTCAGGTGCTTTGAGCTGCCCTTTATTGGAATTGGAAATTCCATAGGTAGATTAGAAGATCAACCTACTTACCATAAAAACAACCAACACCTTGCATACGTTTGTGGTGGAGGTATTAAAGAAGAATTGTATGCCTCTATTTCCATTCATTAGATCTACCTTAGGCTAGCATATACTTGGGCTAAGTCTACAATTGCTTCAGACTCATGCGATGAAGGCTATGTGTGATGAAATCCTAGACCTCAACCAAGATGTGGGTAGATTATGGGAGTTTTACCAAGACCTGAGGTTGGTGGATAAAAATGTGAAAGACTAAGCTTTTTTTTTTTTTTTTTGTCTTATCTTATACCATCTTACGAGAATGGGGGTGCCAATGTACAAGAAGATCTTTGGAAACTAGGCATGAAAATTGAAGGTTAAAGAGAATGGGGTGCCAAACTTACAGTACCTTTGATTTCCTTGCTGCCAATTTTCCTAAGTTCCCCAACCTCATTCTCGCACTTGCATTAATCTTTGTTTTCACCCCTCCAAAATCTTCCTCGGCACTGATATTGACCTTGTTTTCACTCCTCCAAACTCTTCATCAACACTGGTATTGACCTTGTTTTAACTCCAAACTCTTCCTCAGCGCTGGTATTGACCTTTATTTTCACTCCTCCAAACTCTTCCTCGGTGCTGATATTGACCTTGTTTTCACTCCTCCAAACTCTTCGTCGTTGCTGGTATTGACCTTGTTTTAACTTCAAACTCTTCCTCGGTG
>VDFB02152664.1:0-57494 GCA_007258455.2 Sequoia sempervirens
TGTAACACATCCTAATCAAGGATTAGGCATGTGCACATCCTTAATGAAGAGATTAAGAGATGGATTAGGATTAGATGAAAATGACATGTGAGAAATTAAATAAATGTAATATTTATTTAATTCATTTGATGAAAAGAGGATTAAGGAGGGTAAGGTATTTTAATTATTAATTAAATGCACTTGGGGATTTGGCAGAATTAAATATATTAATTAACTAATACTAATATTACTTAATTAACTCGGATAAGAGGATGCTTAGACGAAAAGTGATAAATTTGGATAAATTAAGTGTCCAAATTTGGATGTCTACAATTACAAATCTATTATTAAAATGTTATCCAAAATTCACATAAACAAAATTCAAATTATTCATATTGCTTGTGCTTGATCACTTCGTGTAGAATTCTTTTCCATAGAATTGGCAAGAATTCCTACATCCATTTCCATTTTAAACAATTTCATTGTCGTTTTGGGCATGCAGATCAATACTTTTATTCCATCCTTACCCTTTGGAGGTGGGAGGAAGACAATAAAATTTGCATGAAAAAGTCCACTCCATTCTATTGGACTTAGAACTGATGTTTCACCCCATCCAAAATCTGTACTTTTAGACCCTAGAAATCTCTAATCAGTCATTATCATGACATTCTTCATTGGTAAATGCACATGTTCATTCATTACTTGGCGATTGATCTCTACAAAGTTGATGCTTGACCTCAAATACTCATCACTCAATAGCAATTTTGATCTCTTTATACTCATGATTGCTTGCAAAATTGAGATACCATGAAGCTCCTCAGCTTTGGCCGTTGCACATACAGGGTAGAAGCAATTACCATAATATCCATTTCAGAGTGGGGGTTTGAATAATTTCCTTGAATTCATTGCAAAGATAAACTTCACATCATGGCTATGTGGTATTTTATAAGCCTTTGTCATTGCCCTCCAAACCAATGTTGCCCCAATATCAAATGAAGAGAAGTGTTCATTACACTCTATTGGGACTGTAAAAATATGATGTGTTTACATATGTTTTCACTCATAAATTTCCAGATTTGGTCCTACCGTATGCATATTTTTGCCATATTGTCCCATTGAATCTGTTGGGTCATGCATATTTTACATTCTGGTTCATTTCGGCGTAGGTCTCCCATTGTCTCCCCAACCCACTGTGTTTTTCTGCTAATATCTTCTGTTTCAGGTTTTTTGGTGTGACAACATTTGGGTCTCTCTGATCCATTTTTCTGCTAGCAAACGTCTGTTTCCTATCGGCAAGACGTTTCTGTTGTTTCGGCGACTGTGGTGGCTTCTATCAGCATTTGTCTTGGCGGTCGGGCTAGCGTCTTGCCGATTTCTGGATGTCTTAGCAACAAGTGCACTGTGGGTCCCTTCGACATAGGTTAAAGGTTTCGGTGAGTGGTCTTAGCGAATACAATATGTCTCGCTAACTTCACATATGGGTTTCTTTTCGACAAAGGCTATGGGTTATCGGCATCATGTCTCGGAGAGCCTTGCTTGTCTTACCGACTTTTGCATTGTGCTAACTTCGGCCCAACATAAGGTTTCAGTGATATCTCATAGCAAATTTGGTTTATCTCACCGACGGAGCTTGGAAGGTTTCTTTATTGTGGCTTTCAGCGAGAAAGGATTTATGTCTCAGCGATGTACACAGGATGAAAGGAATATCGGTAGGAGTTAGCGATATCGGCACGAGGTCTCGATGAGTGACCTCTGGTCTTGCCGATGAAAAACATGTAGATCCTTGTTAGCATAGGTGTTGCCTTGTCTCGGTGACACAGGGATAATTGAAGACCTTCAGTGAAGCATTGGATAATCTATAAGAGGTCTCTCCGATCGATGGAAGCTACAGCGATATACATGACGGGCTCGTCGGCGAGAGGAACTTTAAGTCATAGTGACACGTGAAAGGTAAAGGTGCTCTGGGGAAAACTTAAAGGGATCTACAGGATGTCTCCACGATGCAGATGAGCTACAACGAATATGAATGAGGCTAAAGGAGTTCATCGGCAAGAGATATCCGTGTGTCTTAGCGACAAGAAATCACGTAAGGAAAAGTTTGTTTCAGTGCAATGTAATTGAAGTCTATATGACGTCTCCCTGAGAGCGATAAGTCACAGTGATAGTAGAATGCGAACAAGATGTCTAACGATTGAATTTCCTTCGACATGATGATATATTGTGTCTTTCCGACTATTCACAGTTGATTAACATAAATACAAAACATTGAAGCTGACATGTTCTCTCATTTTATCATTTTATCCAAATGCTTGTGTATAAATAAGCATTCTTGCAATTGTAAAAGGGTCATCGGGAGCTATTAGTTATTTGATATACAGTAGGCAATTTATGATGGATACAGTGCTATAAATTCATCAAATCAGAGACTATGATGCATGTTTTCAAATCAGAGGTATTTATGAAAGTCAATTGATGTTGCTGCACATTTTTGGTCTCAATTATCTATTGAATTTGATGAAAGTATGGCTAAGCTGTCTCCAAGATGGACTCTTTTCGGTTGTTTAAATTGATATGACAAGTTTGTTTCGATTTATCAATGCACATTTGTTGTACTTGTGTGATTGATTGATTGGTTCTTTCAAGTAAAGACTAAATCCTTTTAGTTAATCATAGTAATCAAGGAGATTCAATTGGATTATTCAAGTAGAGCTTAGTAGTCACAGTTTTGCATGTTTATACAAGTTGTAAATAGAATATATGCTAGATAATTTGAGTCTTCTCCAGAGAGTGTTGCTCATTTGATTTCATTTGACTCTGCATACCCAATAAGGCACTAGTTTCTACATTTTATCATTTTTTGAATTCATTCATTCTCTTTATGTCTTTTAAAATTTAGCATTTTAGAATCTAGACCAGAGTATTGTTACCATTTTCAAGTTGAATTACAATTGTTCACTCCCATCTGCCATTCTGAACAAGTTGTTATAAAAATATTGATTACAAGTTAAGTTTGCATTATTTAGAGAGGTACGCCCACCCAGGTTTTGCAGCACCTAAAGAGTAGAAGGTTGAATTCTTCCAACCTTGTTTGTTACCCTAAAGCGTATCAAGAGATTGTCAGCCTCTTGAGGCATCTTGCCTACATTTTTGAGAGCTAACAAATTGGCAAGTCTACTGGGGAACAATCAGAATCAAAGCCTGAACTATAGAGTTAAAAATCTTGCATAGACTCCACTGGGAACTAGAAGTATCAGATATTTTTCTCATTTTTGATAAAAGTGAGTGGCGACTCTAACGAAAATATTTGCATCTATTCATCATGAATGGAAGAAGATCTTTGTATAGGGGAGGTCATACCAGAGCTCCTGCTAGTAGCTGGACACACAAGGATGACAAAGCTGATAAGGAAATAGAAAAAGGTGAGAACATGTGCATAACAAACAAAGGTAAGGCACCAAGAGCACATTGTGAAACATATAATGGCTATGATACATGGAGAGATGATTCAAGTGTAGAACTTTGTACTCTAGAAGATCAAAGAAATACTTTTCCTTTTCTTGATCCTGAGAAATAGGCTGAGTTTGAAGCTGGATTAGAAGCTGAACGGATCATAATTCAACATGAATATGATCAGAGGATGGAGGGTAATCACCAAAATCCTAGAGGAAACCATGAGCTCTCAATTTTTGATGAAGTAAAAGAACAATTGGAACTAAAAGAGAAGAGGATAAAGGAACTAGAGGCTAAATTGCAAAAAGCCCAAATTGTTGATCAGACAGCTAGTGGCCCAAAGTATGTTCCGCCTCACAAGCAGGGTGATCATGGCACAGGGCCTTCTAATCAACAAAATGCTCCTCATAATCAGATAGGGAATTACTACAAGCAACTAATTTGTCCACCTCATATTCCTACACAACATACAGGTATGTATCCACCTCCTGGTCAGAATTATATCCCACACCATAATGCACAGTACAATAATCACATGCATCAGTATCAACATCCGCCTATTCCTCCCCCTCCCTAGCATACAACCATGATCAGGTAGTTCGATTTAGCTGGTTTTCAGTTATATCCTTACCCTATGGATAACAGTTGGAGGAATATGGTGCCCAAATTTACAGGGAGTAATGCAATCACAGTTGAGGAACATTTAAGGAGTTTTAATGTTTTCATTCAGGACATAGACATGCCTTATGAAGATTTATACATGAAGCTGTTCATGATGTCACTTCTTGAAGATGCTAGGGATTGGTTCAATAGCCTGCTAGCATTCTCAATTAATTCTTCCCAAGAATTTCAAGACAAATTCTTAGAACAATACGAGAATCAAAATGCTCCAGATGCAGCTCTTCATGAATTAATGAGAATTCAAAAAAATCAGAATGATTCAATTTATGATTTCAACCAAAAATTCAACAAGTTGCATACTAAAGTTCCTCCTGGATCAAGGTTGCCAGATTATATTGCATTGAGTGTTTATTTAAATACTTTTGATCCCAAGATAGGGTATGAACTGAGAAGTAGATCTCCAAGAGATTTGGCTGAAGCACATAAAATTGCATTGATAATTGAAAATAATAGGAAGGATGCTGGTATAACTAATAAAAGAGACAACCCGAGGCCTCCTCAACAAAATAATTATCAGTACAAACAAGAGAATACATACATAAGTGAGAACATAAATGAAAGGCCGAGGCTGCATGATATGCCTTACAATACAGACTGGAAAGATGGGAAACCTATGGCAGCCAGGCCAAGAAATAAAGTGACCCCTGATCCATTGAGCAAAAAGGGAACTTACATGGTGAGTAATAATTACTTCTGTGAAGTTTGTAATCAACCACATTCTCTAGACTATTGTGTTGTAGCTCAAAGGATGCAAGAAGAGGGAATGTTGATGGAAAATAATGGAGAAGATCACAAAATCTACTTGACTTCAGATACTTTTTATCATGCTGAGGAAGGATATTCATCTTTAGAGGATGAAGGCTATGAGTATGACATTTCTAATCAGAAGTATAATGTCCATATGGCTGAACAACAGATCTTTTATGATTCTGATGAAGACTACACAAAGCCACATCTTGTTGAAATGCCTGTTCTGTGCAATGTAAGGAGACTCACTAAAGATGAAATGGAGAAAATAACTGTTGCAACAGTTGAGGATGCAAGGAGTAAATATTGGTTGAGAAACAGAAAAGTGAATGAGCTAGATGGAGTTCCTGGGGGAATTTTTGTAAAAGATCAGAAGGAAACACAAGAAACTGTAAAAAAGCCAAAGAACAAGTAGCATGATAAAATTGAAAAGAAGCCTGTCCAAGAGCAGAAATTTGCAGAATTACACAAGGAAATGCAAAAGTCTAATCAACCTAGTAAAAAAGAAGAAAGCAAAGGAGAAGCGCTAGAACTGAAGAAGACTGTTAAGACAAATAGCTCCTCTTTTGACTTTGCACAGGCATTATCCCAGGTAAAAATGTCTGTTCCACTACTTGAATTGATGAAAATTAAGGAATACAGAGATAATGTTGTTCAATTGATTACAAATGAGAATGAAAAACATATGAATTCTGAAGAAGTCAATAGGTAGGAAAAGATAAATAATTCAAAGGTCTGTCTAGGTGATGTTTTAACAACTTCCCCACAAGTGGATCCTTTCTTCATCACATTGCTTATAAATAATAAGTTGCTGAGGAATTGTATGATAGATTCTGGTGCTGCTATAAATATTATGCTAGTAGGTGTTATGAAGCAGTTGGGCTTGTGTGTTGATACATGTGAAGGGAAATGCTATGCAATGGATAACAGACCTGTACCTATGGTAGGCATTATGAGAGGTGTTGAAGTCAAACTAGCTGCTTATCCACAGGTGGCTTATAATATAGATATAATAGTGATTGATACTCCTCCTCAATTTGGGATGCTTCTATCAAGACAGTGGACAATAGCAGTTGGAGGAAATCTCCAGTTTGATTTATCTTATGCTACTATTCCAGTGAATGGATGGGATGTCAAATTGTATAGAGAACCAAGAATGCATCAGCTAGTTGACTGTGTACCTCAAGATCGAATTAATTGTTTTTGTGATATTGATCCTAAAAGTTTTAAAATTGAACCAGCTCAACTAGAATTAACCAATAGTGATCCAATTGAAAAGTATGTGGCACAAAGCTACAATGAAGTATGGAAGATGTATTTTGATGGAGCATGCAGCTAAGAAGGTAATGGTGCTGGGATTGTATTTGTTTCACTTGAATGTATTACTTTTAAATATTCATTTCTATTAGCATTTGAATGTACAAACAATGTGGCAGAGTATGAAGCTTTATTGACGGGCTTGAACATAGCTGTGAAACACAAGATTAAGTTACTTGTTGTTTTGGGCGATTCTGAGTTGGTTGTTTCACAAATCAAATCAAAATATGCAGCAAAGCACAAAAGATTAAAACAATATAGGAATGCTGTATGGGATACAATCAAATTGTTTGATGCTTTTTCAATTGAGTGGATTGACAGGTCAAAGAATATAATGGCTGATTTTTTAGCAAATGTGGCACTAAAAATAGATGACATCACATTAGCTGGGGTATCACAGATTGAGTTTAAGACAAGGCCTGCTATGCCTAATAACATCTATAACTCGCAAGTTTTCAATGATGATACTGATCTTTTAAAATTCCTCAATTGTATAGATTAGTATGAGACCCAGGAAATTGACTTCAATGCTTTCGTTGAAGAAGTGGATGGGAAGCAAACAATGTTCAGAAAGGAATATATTGCAGCTCAAAACAAATAAACTGCCCAAGAGTCTAGTAGCATTGGAGAGGCTGTATGATGGAAATGATAGATCTCTAATGAAACAAATGCCAGTCAGAAGAGAAGATATTGAAGAATTCAACTTGGGGACTGAGATAGCAACAAGAAAGGTATACATTGGAAAGAGGATCAGCCCTGCAATTAGAAGAATGTTGATAGAGTTGCTGAGAAAATACAAGCATGTTTTTGCTTGGTCTTATGAGGATCTGAAAGTGTACAGGGAAGATTTGTTTCAACATGAAATACCACTAAAGCCAGACGCCAAGCCTTTCAGACAAAAGCAAAGACCCATAAATCCAACGCTGGAACCTAAAATGCAAGAGAAATTGCTAAAGCTCAGGGATGGAGGAATTATTAAACCAATCAGACATTCAACGTGGGTTTCAAATCTAGTTCATGTGAGAAAGAAGAATGGTGATATCGGATTATGTATGGATTTCAAGAATTTAAATATGGCATCTCTCAAAGATAATTATCCTTTACCCAACATAGAGGCTATATTGCATAAGGTGATAGGGTGTGAATTGTTATCCACGATGGATGGGTTTTCTAGATACAATCAAGTTAAAGTCAAGGAATTTGAGTAATACAAGACAACATTCACAACTCCTTGGGGAACATATGTATACATAAGAATGCCATTTGGTCTCACTAATGCTGAAGTGACTTTCCAAAGAGCCATGGACGTAGCATTTGCTGATTTGATTAATGTTATCATGGTGGTGTATCAAGATGACTTGACTGCTTATTCAAAGAAGGCTGAAGATCATGTGCAACATCTTGAAAAGGTATTTATTAAAGCTCTTGAATATGGTATTAGTTTAAATCCAAAGAAGTGTCATTTTGCAGTCACAGAGGGTAAGCTCTTGGGGCATATTATTTCAAAAGAGGGAATTAGAATAGATCATGAGAGGGTGGAAGCTATTGATAAAATTCCTATTCCCAAAACTGTCAAAGCAATATAATCATTCTTTGGTCAAATTAATTTTGTTAGAAGATTTGTCTCTAATTTTGCTGAGATCATTAAGCCCATATCAAAAATGTTGAAGAAAGGACAAAAAATGGACTGGACTGTTGAAGCTTTAGATGCCTTTATGTCTATCAAAAGGGCTATCAAAGAGGCTCCTGTTCTAAAGTCTCCAAATTTTACAAAGCCTTTTCAGATTTTTTCATTTGCCTCAATGTATACTATTGCTGCTGTTAGGTTACAAACGAATAATTATGGTCATGAACAGCCTGTGTCCTTCTTTAGTAAATCATTACATGGGTTTGAATTGAAGTATGACATAATAGAAAAATATGCTTTTGCATTGGTAAAGGCCACAAAAGCATTTAGACCATATCTTGTTGGAGCAAAGGTGATTGCTTATGTCCCTCATGCTGCTGTCAAAGACATTTTAACACAATCTGAAGTTACAGGGAAAAGATGCAGATGGATCAACAAGATTCAAGAATTTGACATGGAGATATAGATTACTAAGCTAGTAAGAGGCCAAGGCTTGGCTAGACTGATGACAAAAACCAATATTGAGGCAAATAAGATTTGCAATGTTGAAGAAGAGGCTGCAATTGTAAGCATTGAACACACTCCTTGGTATACTGATGTTATGCATTATCTTAAATATATGAAGTTTCCAGATGGATTAAGTGATAGCCAAAAGAGAACTTTGAAGTTGCAAGCATCAAAGTATGTCTTCATGGATGGAGATCTATTTTGGAAAAACAAAGATGGCATATTGTTATTATGTCTGGATGAATCACAGGCCAAACATGTTTTAAATGAAATGCATGAAGGAGTTTGTGGAGGGCACTATTCAGCAAAGACAACTGTACACAAAATTATTAGGGCAGGTTATTATTGGCCAAAGGTTTTTAATGATTCTTTTACACATGTGAGAAGATGTGAGGCCTGTCAAAAGTTTTCTAGAAAGTTGAAGTACCAGGGTGCTCTGCCACTTCGACCCTTGCAGGCTGATGCCCCTTTCCATCAATGGGGAATTGATTTCATTAGAGAGATACAAGAGAAGTCAAGTGGAGGACATAGATGGATACTAGTTGCCACTGATTATTTTACAAAGTGGGTGGAGGCAATCCCAACCAAGCAGGCTAGAAGTAAAGTTGTAACAAATTTCATGATGGACAACATTATCACCAGATTTGGTACACCATTGAGGATAATCACAGATAATGGGATGTGCTTTAGGTCAGATGAATTCAAAAGATTTTGTGATAAGTATGGCATTACTATTTCTTATGCAGCTCCTTATCATCCACAAGCTAATGGTCAAGCAGAGTCCAACAATAAGAGTCTCTTGAAGATTATAAAGAGGATGTTGGGACAGAGCAAGAAGGCTTGGGATTTAAAGTTAAAATTGGTTGTGTGGGCTAATAGGATCACTATGAAAAAGGAAATTGAAAAATCTCCATTTGAATTAGTGTACGGAGCACAAGCCAGGATGCCTCTGCAGAATTTGTTACCAGTTTATCAGTTTGTCTTACAGGAAGATTTGGAAGTTCTTGAACCCATGGAAGATAGAATGGAGCAACTTGCTGAATTGGATGAAGTAAGAAGAGAGGCCCAAAGTCAAAACATAAAGTTACAGGCATAGATGAAGTATCTATTTGACAAGAAGGCAAAGAATAGAAAGTTTGAAGAGAATGATTTGGTGTTGATATGGAATGCAAGGTGTCAGGAGAAAGGCAAGCATGGTAAATTTGAAGCTCTTTGGCTGGGACCTTTTGTTGTTGTTGGAAAGAAGGGTGAAGACTCATATTATCTATAGAACATGGATGGTGAAGATCAGGAATTGCCTGTTCATGGGCAATTATTGAAGCTTTTCTTCTCTTTAGCAATACAGAGGATTAAGGGTTGCCAGTGCATGGACAACTCTTGTGTATCCTCTTTAAAATTATTTTCCATGCACAGTAGTCTAGGATTCTGTTATTTTCCATTCACCTCCATCTTGCATTCACTTTGCGTTCACTTCCACTTTTCTTTCATTTCCATTACCATTCATTCCATTGTTGCTCATTGGTTCATCATTTTTGTCTGGTCTGCTAATCAGAGATTCTGGATCCTTGCAATGATCTCATAATCATTCATCCCCAGACAGAGCCACTGCATATGTTTTCACTCATATATTTCTAGATTTGGTCCTACCGTATGCATATTTTTGCCATATTGTCCCATTGAATCTGTTGGGTCATGCATATTTTACATTTTAGTTTGTTTCGACGTAGGTCTCCCATTGTCTCCCCGACCCACTATGTTTTTCTACTAATATGTTCTATTTCAGGTATTTTGGTGTGATAGCATTTGGGTCTCTCTGATCCATTTTTCTGCTAGCAAACATCTGTTGCCTATCAGCAAGACATTTCTGTTGTTTCAGCGACCGTGGTGGCTTCTATCAGCATTTGTATTAGCGGTTGGGCTAGCGTCTTGCCAATTTCTAGATGTCTTAGCGATAGGTGCATTGTGGGTCACTTCGACGTAGGTTAAAGGTTTCGGCGAGTGGTCTTAGTGAATACAATATGTCTAACTGACTTCACATATGGGTTTCTTTTCGGCAAAGGCTATGGGTTATCGACATCATGTCTCAGCGAGCCTTGCTTGTCTTACCAACTTTTGCATTATGCTCACTTCAACCCAACATAAGGTTTCAATGATATCTCATAGAGAATTTGGTTTGTCTCACCGACGAAGCTTGGAAGGTTTCTTTATTATGGCTTTCGGCAAGAAAGGATTTATGTCTTGGTGATGTACACAGGATGAAAGGAATATCGATAGGAGTTAGTGATATCGGCACAAGGTCTCGGCGAGTGACCTTTGGTCTCGCCGATGAAAAACATGTAGATCCTTGTTGGCATAGGTGTTGTCTTGTCTCGGTGATGCAGGGATAATTGAAGACCTTCGGTGAAGCATTGGATAATCTACAAGAGGTATCTCCGATCGATGGAAGCTACAATGATATACATGACGGGCTCGTCGGCGAGAGGAACTTTAAGTCATAGCGACACGCGAAAGGTAAAGGTGCTCTCAGGAAAACATAAAGGGATCTACAGGATGTCTCCACGACCTGGATGAGCTACAGTGAATATGAACGAGGCTAAAGGAGTTCATCGGCGAGAGATATCCATGTGTCTCAGTGACAAGAAAGCACCTAATGATTGAATTGCCTTCGACAGGATGATATATTGTGTCTCGCTGACTGTTCACAGGTGATTAACAGAAATACAAAACATTGAAGCTGACATGTTCTCTCATTTTAGCATTTTATCCAAATGCTTGTGTATAAATAAGCATTCTTGCAATTGTAAAAGGGTCATCGAGAGCTATTAGTTATTTGATATATAGTAGGCAATTTCTGATGGATACAGTGCTATAAATTCATCAAATCAGAGACTATGATGCATGTTTTCAAATCGGAGGTATTTATGAAAGTCAATTGATGTTGCTGCATGTTTTTGGTCTCAATTATTTATTGAATTTGATGAAAGTATGGCTAAGCTGTCTCCAAGATGGACTCTTTCTGGTTGTTTAAATTGATATGACAAGTTTGTACTTGATTTATCAGTGCAAATTTGCTGTACTTGTGTGATTGATTGATTGGTTCTTTCAAGTAAAGACTAAATCCTTTTAGTTAATCATAGTAATCAGAGAGATTCAATTGGATTATTCAAGTAGAGCTTAGTAGTCACAGTTTTGCATGTTTATACAAGTTGTAAACAAAATATATGCTAGATAATTTGAGTCTTCTCCAGAGAGTGTTGCTCATTTGATTTCATTTGACTCCACATACAAAATAAGGCACTGGTCTCTACATTTTATCATTTTTTGAATTCATTCATTCTCTTTATGTCTTTTAAAATTTAGCATTTTAGAATCTAGACCAGAGTATTGTTACCATTTTCAAGTTGAATTATAATTGTTCACTCCCATCTGCCATTGTGAATAAGTTGTTATAAAAAGATTGATTACAAGTTAAGTCTGCATTATTCAGAGAGGTACACCCACTCAGGTTTTGCAGCATCTAAAGAGTAGAAGGTTGAATTCTTCCAACCTTGTCTGTTACCCTAAAGCGTATCAAGAGATTGGCAACCTCTTGAGGCATCTTGCTTGCATTTTTGAGAGCTAACACACTCTTCCATAAAGTGTTGCTTGGTTTGTTTAATTGTATTTGAATCCAAAAAATAAAAATGAGGAACACATTCCTCATCTTCTTTAAATGAAGATATGGAACTATCTATAACTAATTCTGAGTGCTGAAACATCACTTGTGGTGGATCTCTTGGCTTCAGGAGTTCTCTATCCCATATGGGTTGAACTGAGAGCTCAACTCCCCTTGCCATCTCTCCAAGCCCATTAAGAAACTGTCCTATTCCTAATCCATCACATATACTATGATACAAACGATATTCTAAAACAAACCCGCTGCAACTGAATTGAGTTACCTACATATAAACCATAAATTATTACACTAGTATAAAATAAAATCAAAACCTTTCTAACATCATATTAAATGATAAACCTGTCCACATAAACAACCAACAAATTGTGAGCAACTTGCAAATTTCCTTCTCTAGGTTAGACAAATTTTGAATACAAATAACAAGACAAGAACATAAAGTCTCCAATGTTTAAGCTTTACCAACAATTTATGATCATCCAAACGGCTTTAGGAAAATTCACCATTCACTGTTGGAAAATAAATTACCATCAACAAGTCAACAATTCACTGCGAAAATTTTTTCATGAAGTGAATTTGTCATAACGGTGCTCGGTGAATTGTTGATGGTGAATTTTCTGACAGTTTGGTGAATTTGGCTAAAGCCCATCCAAACAACTTGTAATGAGCAAGATATAAATAAAAAGGCGAGGGGAGAGTTACTTGAAGAATGAGGAGATGAATCTTCTCTGTCTCTGCATCAAAGGGAGTCGTAGAAAGCAGCTGGTGAAATGACGGCTTAAGGTCATCACAATCTCTGAGCACAGAGAGAGTATTGTCAGAGGTGGCAGCAATGAACGGAACTCCCTCTGCGCTACACTCCACTTGAAGTTTCCCATTGGCAGCGCTTCTCACACGCCCTGCCAGTGGATAATAATACACCAACACTTTAGACAAAGCCTCACGAATTACTTTTGCTGGATCGCCCAACGAATGAAAGTCGGATTTGCGGCCGACTTTGTAGACATAAATTGCGCGAACCATGAATCTTAACTTGGGCTGGTTATCCAGATTGGAGAGATAGAGAGTGGTTTTAGGCGTAGGAAGGCATGGGCGCACCATCTCTGCTTCCCCACACTTCACTTGCAACTCCATTGCGTTCTGCACCTTCACTTGGAATTCCATTGTGTTCTTCACCTTCACTTTACATCCCATGCCTTTTATAGGCGTGGAAAACCTGCCTGAATGAGAAATTTTCCTGCATCATAGCTGGCCACGCTTGAGTCGGCCCAATTTCCGGGTTTAGGCCGAATCAATCGTGTCTATCCAGACATGTTATAATGTTATCTCGCTTTTGTTTGTCGTTCGATTTGACAGCTTAAGTATCAGAGTAATATCTCCAACTCACCCTTACATTATATTTTACAGTAAACGTCCATCGTGGAAGATGGATCAACACTACAGCCATATTTGATTACAGGACTTGTATTCACGTGAAGATCAGATTCCCATATTTGATTGCTGTGAAGATCAGATTCCCGTATTTGACTGCTGTGAAGATCTGGAAGCTCAGTTGGTCAAATGTATTAAAATTGATGGCCAAGCAAAATCTCAAACAAGGAAGTACATTAATCGAAGAAGATTTCGTGACCTTTCCAATCTTATCCCAGATATGAAAATATTAGAGTAAAACGGGAAAAAATATATATGATGCCAGAGCATGCCTTCAATTAATTTCATCATAAATTTTTTAATTCCATATAAGTTTCTTTATAACTATCAATTTTAAAGCAAACGACTTCAATTTAATGAATCAGATAATAATAATCATGTGTTATGTATTGTTTAATAATAATTGAATACAATTAATATTTGAAAGGAGTAATACGTGCTTAATAACATAGCATGTGCTTATAATTATAAAGTGCATAAATTTTAGTGTTTGAAATTTTAGTGATGAAAGTTGTGGTTTTAATAACAATAGAACTAAACTTTGTTGAAGTGACTATTGTCTATTGCGAGTGGTTAAAAGTAAAAAAATACTGAATCAAAAATTACTTGTACTGTCAAATATTAAAATTGATAATGCAAAATTATTCTATATTTATTTTATAAAAATTATATATGACACCACTTGGCATGTTCTATTCAATCAATTTCACTCATAAGTTTTTAAATTTCACATAATTTTATTTGTAACAACCAATTTCATAGTCCATGGCTTCAATTTAATAGACATGATAATAATATAGCCATGTGTTGTTTGTTGTTTAATAATATTAAAATGTAATTAATACTTGAAAGGAGTAATTTTGTGTTTAGTAACATAGTATATGCCTATATTTATCAAGTGCATAAATTCTAGCATTTAAAATTCTTACAATGAAAGTTGTGGCTCTAATAACAATATAGCTAAACTCTCTCTAGGTGGATATAAGCCATTATGAGTGGTTAAAATTTAAAAATAATGAACCAAAAGATATTTGTGTGTTGTCAAATACTAAAATTGATGATACAAATTTGTTTAATGTTTTATTCAATATTTAAAAGAGAATATTTTTTTGTGATCTAGTGAGCGTAAATTAATTATATATTTAACTACTACACTCTTTAAACCATCTCATAATGTTGGGTAGTTTGTTAAGAGTCCAAGGATATTCTTGTAGTGAAGATACTAAATCATTAGATGCAAGTAGGGATGTAGTAAATGTATGTTCTCATGTAGTTGTACTTGAATTTACTTATTCATTTAAATACAATTTTACTTTTTTGTGTTTAATTATGATTTTCTAGTTGCATCCTTCTTGCCTAGCATTAGATATTGATTTATCAATTTTTTTTTTTTTTATAAATTGTTTAAAATGAGTGTTTCTTGATGGTATTCTTAGAGTTTTGTCTCTACTCCTATCATATACAAATTGGTCCAATTATTATCCATTATCCATTATCTTGATTTATGTTTATTGGATGGATATGGTATTGTTCAATTTACTAGTTGCTTTGAGTGTGATTTACATAGAGATAGCTTGTGTTCTTGCACTAAATGGTGCTATGTAATGTAGGCAATGTGTGTTAAAATATAAGATATATAAATGATCACTTAAACCTACAAAAATAAAACATATAATAACAAACACACATAATTTACATGGTTCACCAAATGACTACATCCTTAAGAACACATGTTTCTTATTTTATTTTAACATATCACAACAATACATATCAATATATTAAATAGACCAATATCTCTGATATATAAAAATAGTACATTGTACATACTAAGCATCCATCACCAATTTTATATACGACTCATCTATGAAGATGAAACATCCAAAAATTATTCATTTCATTCTTTGAATTTGAAAAAACTGGAAAATAATTTTTTTTGAAGCTAAACCATCTAAATATAGAGTGTAAGAATTAACATCCAAACAATCTCCCACCTAAAGTTCAATTCATGCTATGAATAACCATACTCAAAGATGTCACCTGCTTTCAAAGGGTCATTGTCACATGCTTACTAGACCAAGAGAAGTTCTAGAGAGCTCCAAATTCTCTTTTAAGAAAACCTTAGAAAATGCATCTACATGATTCAAGCTAGTATGTATCTTATTCAACTTTAGCTTACCCTATTCAAGGAATCTTCAAATAAAGTGATATCAAAGCTTTGTGCCCTTTGTTCATGAATGAAAGGATACATTTTTTCTAAATATATTATACTTTTGTTGTCTTGCTATACAGTATGAAGTCTTTTTGTTTTCTACCTAGATCTCCTTAGCTCTTTCTATGATTGCAATATACTTTTAATTTACTAGTAAAAAGATCCACAACCTTTTACAACCTAGATATTTAGATAATCATTTCTCTTGTAAATGTAAACACATACCTTATTGTAGATTTCCTTTTATTTAACTCACCATCCAAGTTTGAGTCAACATATCCTTACAATTATGCATCTTCTCCTTTGAACCTCAATAAATGATTTGATGTTCCCTTTAAAAATATCTTGAATTCCATTTCACTACCTATCTTGACAAATTTTTCTTGGATAAACCATATGCCTACTGACCACTCCCACTGTTTGGGAAGTGTCTAGTCTTGTATAGATTATTACATACATAAGGCTCCCAATTTTAGTGGGTTAAGGTGCTCTTGCCATGATTTTTGTTCTTTAAGTGTCTTATGACACATCTCAAAAGATAATTTGAAATGATCCATTAGAGGTGCACTCACTCCCTTAGAATCTTTCATGCTAAACCTATTTAGTACCTTTTCCATATATTTCTCTTATGGTAGTTTTAATTCCATTTTATTCTTGTCTCTGATGATTTTCATTTCATGGATTTTCTTTGCAACACCCAAATACTTCATTGAAAATCTATTGGCTAATTATTATTTTAACTTGTTAATTACAACCATTCTAGTTCCTATCACTAGCATTTAACCAACGTACAATAAGAACATTATAAATTCAATATTAATATAAAATATTATAATAAATACAATTATTAGATTCATTTCTAGAGGAATTTTAAATACCATTAGCTTGCAGCTTGTTTCAACACACACAAAATTTGTTTCAATTTGCAAACTAGAGCCTCTTTACCTTTTTCCTCAAAGGTTTTTGATTGCTTCATATACAACTCATCCTCCAAATCACCATGTAGAAAAGTTGCCTTGACATCAAGTTACTCTAATTCTCGATCATGAATAACTTCTAAACCCAATATTGATTTTCTATAGGTTATTTTTATAGCTAGTGAAAAAATCTCTATAAAATCAATACCATTCTATTGAGCATAACCTTTGAAAACCAATTTGACTCTATATTTCTTTTTCCCACCTTCTTTTTCCTTCAACCTATATTCCCATTTATTTTTTAATTCTTTCGTGTTGGGTGGAAGAGGGACTAAATCCCATGTGTGATTGGTCATAAAAGATCTCATTTATTCTCTCATGACCTTCATCCACTATTTTCTATCTTTTTTTACACATGTTTCTTCAAATGCAGTAGGTTTAGATCCATTAGAAAGTAATAAGTATTGAAGGAAATATATATACTATAGAAGGCTTATTATTTTTAGTAGATCTTCTAACCTAAGGAATTGATTTTTATGGAGTACCCTTAAATTAGAAGTACCAATGGGATGATTATGCTTTTATTGTCATGAATATTCAAGGGCTTAACTCATGGTTGTATCTATAGATGAACTGGAACCTATCGTTGATTTATAATCTCTTTTTGTTTGAACGTATCATGTGCTCCCATTCATGATATCTTATAATGGAATATAATTCATAGTTGATACACTTGTTCTTGTAAAATTTTCATTATTTTTTCATTAAAGATCATACCTCTGCTTTATGTTACATGCTTGATAACTAGATCCCATAACATGTAACTATATTTTTGTCTCCATATCTAATAAAGATACATTTTTTATATTTCATATCAATATTTGTTATTTTTTCTTATGTGAGATGAATGAAAGATTCACAACCAAACAATTGTCTATGATCATAAGAAATAGTATTAACCAACCACTTATCTTCTAGAACTTCAAAATATAAATGAGAGGATGGCCCTCTATTGATTAGTTACACTATTGTGTTTACAACCTCAATCTACTACAAGTGGTGGTGCATTATTTCTTGGATGCAGATTGGTGTCATGGATGAGTAAGAAGCAAGATTCAGTTTCTCTATCCACTACAGAAGCTGAGTATATTGCAGCAACATCTTGCTGCACATAAGTATTATGGATGAGATATATATTGGACGATATCAGAGTAATGTATGATGAGCCTATTTCTATCTTTTGTGATAATACAAGTGCAATTAACATTTCAAAGAATCCAGTGATGCATTTAAGGAAAAAACATATATCAATCATGTATCACTTTTTGAGAGAGAAGGTTATGGAGAATGAGGTGAAGCTTGAATACGTACCTACAAAGGATCAGATTGCTGACATATTCAGTAAGGCTCTTCCCAAGAATAATATTGAGTATCTCAGGGAGAAGTTGGGGGTTATTGCCCCTCCTTTGCACTAGATGCATATGGAGATGCATTAGTCCAGTGGATCTATGGATTCATCTCTTTTCTGGTGGCTACCTCTTAGGGAGAGTAGGTAGTGTCATTATTGTAGTAAAGAATGTTTTCATTGTGAAAAGTTGCTAATTTGATTATGTGTACTCCTAAGGGGGAGTATTCTAAGCAATTATTTTGGTTGTGTCTAAGGGGGAGAGTAATGCAAAATAATTTGTCCTTTGCCATTGATGTCAAAGGGAGAGAAAGAATCATGTGAAAAAGTTTATCTACACAGGGGGAGATAAAGTAAAAGGAAATCAAAGGTATGATCAAAGCAGTTGTGTCTTTGATGGTTTTTCACATCATGTGTTGCCATCAATGACAAAGGGTGAGATTGTTGCAAGTATGAAGATGTTGTCATTGATGTCAAGAAGCTAGTGTTGCCATTAATGTCAAGAAGCTAGTGTTGTCATTAATGTCAACTATGTGTCAAGAGGAAGGTTGATGATATAAAACTGTCAAGGATATTGAGAAAAAAAATTGTGTGTGAAAGGTGGAATTTTATTTCTTCTATTCTTAGGAGATAGAAGAATAATCTTCACACTATCTCATTCAAGGAAAACCCTAGAGATCTAAATCTTAGGTATGCAAGAGGAAAGAAATATTGCAATAGGGTTGTCCTAGGGTTTGATTATAAACTAATGCATGGTTCATGATGTAGGAGCATCCAGTGGTGTGAGGGTAATCTTGCATCACCCAAAAAGATGCTTTCCATTTATGTTCCTTTTGTTTGCTTTTTGTAGATGTTTTTGTATTTCTGGATACCCTTTTCGTTGAATAAGAGTTTCCAACTTTTAGAACTGCTTTTCTGCTTTTTCTGCTCAACTGCTATTTTTAGCAGGTGTGAATTTTAAGGTGTGGGAAGACACAAATTTATGGGAAGGTTCATGATGGAAAAATAAGCACTTTGGTGAAAGAATCAGGTCAAGATCATTCACGGTTAAGAGTTATTCAAGTTCCAGTTTCTGCTTTTTGCCTTGAAAAACCTTTTGAGTCCAATTTGAGGCACTAAATGGTCCCGTATGGGTCCAAAAATTGTCGAAACTAGAAGAGCTAGTTCTTAGCGCGTTTTTCACTCTGAGACCTTTTCGACGGTGCAAACGGTTCAAAAAACAGAGTCCCAGATCAAAAGTTATGGCTTTCGGAAGTTGGCTAATTTTTGGAAAATTGCCAATTTTCGAATTAGGACTCAACTTTTGAATTTCAAATTGTACTTTTTGGTGCCAAACTACAAAAAATATTATCTCGAATGTTGTTTTTGGCTCCAAATGGAAAATGGGCTATTTATGGGCTATTTTATGATTTTTGGATAGCTTTTTGGGGAAAAGAGTTCGCATGCTGCGAAAGGGGATTTTCTGTAATTCTGTAATTTTTCAAAAACTTATGTAGCTTACATGTATCACAAAGCTCAAGGATTTGAGATCCTTTGCATGTAAGAGTTCCATACTTTTTTAATAAAATATTATTCTCTATTATGTGAGTATTATTCTGTGTCTCGGGTTTTCTCCCTTGTCAGGTGGCATCAAAGCGGGTTTTTTTGAGCGTGTGGACAGATCGCCGATCATGAGACAATTCGCACCAGGACCGTGGTTGTGGGTTCAAGATCTTCAAGATGCCTCCAAGATTGATTCTTGGTAGGCGTGGTAGTGCCAAAGGTGGTAGAGGTGGTAGAAATATTGGTGGAAGAGATCCATTGGCAACCGAGGGTTTTAGAGCCCTCCAGAGACAAAGTGATGCATTACAAGAATATATGAGAAGAGGGTTGAACCTGGGAAGGAGAGGAGAAAGCGAGGATGAAGAAGAGGTGGAAGATTTAGATGTAGAAGAGGAAGAAGAAGTGATTGATCAAGATCAAATGCGGCTGATAAGGGCCATTTCGAAGATCAAAAAAAGACCCAAAATAGAAGTTCCCAGTTATTCCAAAAGTCTGAACCTGGAAGAGTTGATCGACTGGATCAACGAGCTAGAAGAGTATTTTGAGTATGAAGAAGTAGAGGACCCAGATCGGGTTAAGTTTGCAAAAATGAAGCTGAAGGGCCATGCCAATATTTGGTGGAAAGAGGTCTAGTTACAGAGAAATCAAAGAGGAAAAGGAAAGATCAGCAGTTGGGATTGCATGGTGGAGAAACTAAAGAAACAGTTCATACCAGTGGACTACGAGTTAGATCTGCTGAAGAAATTGCAAGGATTGAAGCAAGGAAGTAGATCTATGAAAGAATACACAGAAGATTTTCACAAGATGATCATTACAACGGGCCATACAGAGGCCAATAAGGAGAAGGTAGCCCGTTATCTTAATGGGTTACGATTGAGCATTCAAGAGGAGCTAAGCTTGGTCAGAATGACCACTATTGAGGATGCATACCAGTTCTCTCTGAAAGTTGAGGAGAAGCTAAACAAAAGATTTGATAGCAAGCAAAAAGGACGAGGAGGTCAAAGTAGAAGGGGAAGTGGAAGATCTTCTGGGAGCCGAAATGAGGATAAAAGGAAAAATGAAGATGTGGGTACCAGTCAAAGCCATAAGAATGATAACTTCTACCACCCTCATGATAAAAAAGTGGTGATCAAAGAGGTAGAGGATGAGGAAGATCTGGGCCCAGACCCGGAAGAGGTGGTTTCAGAGGAATTTGTTTCCATTGTGGTGAAGAAAGGCATCAAGCCTATGAATGTCCACAACACCAAGAAAGGACAAACAGAAGGCCAGAAGGTTGTGGAAGGGTTGCACATGCAGATGAGGAGGCTCAATTCAAGCATTCAAATGATTCTAAAAGAGGAGAAGCCCTAGTGGTTAGAAGAGCCCTGGTGACTGAAGAGAAGGAGCCAGAACAGAGGAAAAATCTGTTCCGCACAAGGTGCAAGTGTGAAGACAAATTTTGTGATGTCATTATTGACAGTGGGAGCACCGATAATCTGGTGTCAGAAGAGACAGTTACAAAGTTGAAGTTGAAAAGGGAAAGACATCCACATCCATATCGGATTGCTTGGTTGCAGACCACAAAGTTTTGGTCAATGAGCAATGCCTAGTGAAGTTCAAGATCAGAAGTGATCGTGATGAGGTACTCTATGATATCATCCCCATGGATGCATGTCACATGTTGTTGGGGAGGCCGTGGCAGTTCAATAGGCGAGCTGTACATGATGGCCATGCAAACACTTATTCCTTGATGAAGGATGGAGTCTGCCATAAGTTGAAACCCCTGAAGAAGGATGAAGAAAAGGTATGCAGTAGTGCTAGAATTTTCTTTGTTGATGGAAGGAAATTCTTAGAAGGCATGAAGCATGAGCATATGTGTTATGCATTGATTCCTAGAATCGAAAAGGAAGATAGTGAGAAGGTGTCAGTAGAAGTTTCTAGACTATTGGATGAGTTTTAGGAGATTATTTCTGATAATGTACCTAAGGGTTTACCACCAATGAGGAAGATTAGTCATCAGATTGACTTGATCCCTGGAGCAAGTTTGCCAAATAAGGCAACTCACAAAATGACTCCTGCAAAAAATGAGGAGTTGAACAGACAAGTTCAGGAGTTATTGAGAAAGGGTTTGATTCGAGAGAGTCTAAGCCCATGTGCAGTACCTGCAGTACTAGCACCGAAGAAGGATGGGAGTGGAGGATGTGTACAAACTTCTGGGCCATAAATAAGATAACAATCAAGTACAAATTTCCCCTGCCAAGGATGGATGACCTGATGGATTGTTTGAGTGGAGCTCAGTACTTCACAAAGATAGATCTGAAAAGTGGATATCACCAGATCTGGATTCATGAGAGAGATGAATGGAAGACTGCCTTCAAGACTAAAGAGGGCCTGTATGAGTGGTTAGTCATTCCTTTTGGGCTAACTAATGCACTGAGCACATTCATGCGGCTCATGAATGAGGTACTGAAAGAGTTTCTAGGGAGTTTTGTCATTGTGTATTTAGATGATATTTTTATTTTCAGTAAGAACTTGGATGAGAATTTAATGCATATTCTTAGGGTTTTTGAGAAGTTGAGAGAGGAGAAACTGTTGATAAATTTGAAAAAGTGTATTTTTGTTAAAAAGGAGTTAGTGTACTTGGGGTTTGTTGTCTCAGCAGAAGGTCTAAAGATGGACCCAGAGAAGGTGAAGGCTATTCTGGAATGGCCTACCCCAAGAACTGCTACTGAGGTGAGATCTTTCTATGGTTTGGCAAGTTTTTACAGAAAGTTCATTAGAAACTTCAGTAGTATTTGTGCACCCTTGACTGAAACAATGAGAGGGGATAGAAAAGAGTTCAAGTGGAGCACTGGAGCAGCAAAGAGTTTTGATCTATTGAAGTAGAAGGTGACAGAGCAACCAATTTTAGCCCTCAGTTTCAATAAGGTGTTTGGTGGATTGTGATGCTAAGCGGTTTGTGCCATTGGGTGACTAAGAAAATTAACCCATTGCCTATTTTTGAGCAGTGAAAAATTAAATGATACAAGAAAGTGCTACGTATATGATCAGGAATTTTTATGCAATAGTTCAAGCATTAAAGAAATGGAGACATTATCTGTTCTTTGAAGGAATTTTTTGTTCTGCGATCATCAAGCATTACAGTATCTAAGTAGTCAGGGAAAATTAAATCAGAAGCATATGAAATGGGTAGAATTTTTGTAGAGTTATACCTTTGTTTTAAAGCATAGGAGTGGCAAGTCGAATAGGGTTGTAGATGCCTTAAGTAGGAGGAAAACATTGTTGATAGAGATGCAAATTGAATTGGTTGGGTTCAATGAACTCAAGACATTGTACCCTGAAGAACCTAATTTTAGAGGCTTGGAAAGCTTCACCCGAGGAGCCTAATACAGTTGGCCGGAGGGGCCAGTGGTGGATTTCATAATCGAGGATGACGCGTATTGTTTAAGGGAAGCCAATTGTGTATTGAGGGTTCCATGAGGAGAACTTGATAAAGGAGAAGCATAGTGGAGGAATGGCAGGAAATTTTGGTCGTGATAAGACCATTGCCATTATCGGTGAGCATTATTATTGGCCTCAGTTATCACAAGATGTGAAGAAGTTTGTGCAGAGTTGCAGGGTATGTCAGATGCCTAAAGGAGTGAGCCAAAATACAGGCTTGTATTAGCCCTTAGTACCCGAGAGGGAGCCATGGGAGGATATAAGTATGGACTTTGTTCTTGGTTTACTTAAGGACACAAGAGGAATGATTGATGTTGTGGTAGTTGGCGAGGTTTTGAAGATGGCACATTTCATCCCATTCAAAAAGACCCATGATGTAATTTACATTGCTAACTTGTTCTTCAAAGAGGTGGTGAGGCTATATGGTCTACCAAAGAGTATTGTTTCAGATTGTGACACCAAATTTGTGGGGTACTTTTGGAGGACCTTGTGGAAGAAGTTGAAGATAGAGTTGAAGTTGAGTTCTACACACCATCCACAAATAGATGGACAGACAAAGGTTGTTAACAGGAGTCTTGGTAACCTACTGAGATGTTTGGTAGGAGATAAACCCAAGGGATGGGACTTGATCTTGGGTAGAATTTTATTAGCGATTACGTCAGCGAAACGGTAGATCACCATTCAGTTGTATGGGGGAGACGAAATCCCGAGGACCGGCTCAAAATTGAGGAAGATGGACCAAAAGGAGAAAGTAAGTGCTGAAGCCGAAGATTTTGCAAAACACATCAAGGATATACATGAGAACGTAAGAGAACATATTAACAAAATGAATATGCATTATAAGGCTAAGGCAGATCAGAAGCGGACGTATAAGGAGTTTCAGATTGGTGATGAAGTGGTCCCTTTGAGAAAAGGTTTCTAATTGGGAACCTGTGGTGGTGAAGTTGAGTTCCTATAAAATTTTGAAGGCATGAATGGGGGAATGCATATGAAGTGGGGATTTCGGATAAGATCAACATTTCCCTTGTGTTCAATATTCAGTTGCATGCAGAGAGGAGGAGATTGAAGAAATTTTTGGATGATAGCCATGTGGGGAAGATTACGAAATAGGTAGTATGAAGAATATCTAGTGAAGTGGAAGGAAGGCTGTGGAAGATTCATGTTGCATCTAAAAGCAGAGGTTGACCATTTGGGTTTTCCTCTAAGCATCGAAGAGGCGTGTGAGGGGTCACTTCTCAAATTACTGGGTGTCTGATGTAGGAGCATCCAGTGGTGTGAGGGCAATCTTGCATCACCCAAAAATATTCTTTCCATTTATGTTCCTTTTTTTTTCTTTTTGTATATTTTTTTGCATTTTTGGATACCCTTTTTGTCGAATAAGAGTTTCCAACTTTTAGAACTGCTTTTCTGCTTTTTCTGCTCAACTGCTATTTTTAGTAGGTGTGAATTTTAAGGCATGGGAAGACAAAAATTTATGGGAAGGTTCATGATGGAAAAATAAGCACTTTGGCGAAAGAATCAGGTCAAGATCATTCATGGTTTGAGAGTTATTCAAGTTCTAGTTTCTACTTTTTGCCCTGAAAAACCTTCTGAGTCCAGTTTGAGGCACTAAACGGTCCCGTACAGGCCCAAAAATCATCAAAATCAGCATAGCTAGATTTTTGCAAATTCTTCACTCCAAGACCTTTCTGACGGTGCAAACAGTTCGAAAAATGGAGTCTTGGATCAAAAGTTATGGCTTCCAAAAGTTGGCCGATTTTTGGAAAATTGCCAATTTTTGAATTAGGACTCAGCTTTTGAATTTCAAATTGTACTTTTTGGCGCCAAACTGCCAAAAATCTTATCTCAAATGTTGTTTTTGGCTCCAAACAAAAAAGGGGCTATTTATGGGCTAGTTTATGATTTTTGGATAGCTTTTTGGGGAAAATAGTTCGCATGCTGCGAAAAGGGATTTTCTATAATTCTGTAATTTTTCTAAAACTTTTGTAGCTTGCATGTATCACAAAGCTTGAGGATTTGAGATCCTCTCCATGTAAGAGTTCCATATTTTTGTAATAAAATATTATTCTCTATTCTATGAGTATTGTTCTGTGTCTCGGGTTTGCTCCCTCGTCAGTTCACCACCAACCTAGGGCTTGGAAAGACAAATGAAATGAAGGATCTAATGTTTAACCCTAATATGATGCAATACTTCACTAAATGACCTAAAAAATGAATGTAAATCAAAAAAAAATTGAGAGATGAAGGGTGTGCATCGAGAAACTTGAAGAAGACTGGATGAAGGCCTGAAATGTTGAAACCATTGATTCTAAAGCCTTTTGGGACTCATACGCCAGTCTGGGTGATTTAGTCCCAGATTAGAGTTTTTAGGCAGGAGCTGGTTTCTGACATTGTAGATTTTAGATCTACAAAAATCTAGAAAATTACCTATACTAGGAATCATACACTAGAACTGGCGTATCAATCCAATTAGGGTTTTCTAGAACTTCAAAGTCTAAATGTGCTCCTCAATGTCTACTCTATCCTTTCCAATTGATTTATGGATTCGAAACCCTGATTTGCAACTTGTAGAAGTCTTCCAATGATCTTCAATGCAAGGTGATAATTTTGACAACTTTGAACACTTTGAAAAATTTCTCCAAACTTTCTCTTCAATGTGTCTTCAGCCCAGTCCTACAAATCACACACTAAAGACAAGGAAAAATATTTTTTTGTTAGTAGAAAAGGGTTTTCCTTGGCCAAAATGATGAATGAACAAAATGTAATGTTGCAACTCACCAATCTTTAGCAATAAAGTGATGCAAACATTTATGAAATGGATTCAATGGATGTAGATCTTTACTCTTACTTGAATGTGATAGATCTTGAGTTGAATGCTAGCTTGAATCATGAAACCCTACATCACAATTGTTATCTAAAAAAAAACATGATGCATGAAGACTTTGACATGATGCTTGATGCTTGAATAATGCTCTAAAACACTTGATAATAAACCCTTGAAGACTCTTGAATACTATTGCAAACAATTGAATGCTCTTGTGAACTCAAATTTGATATAAGGATGCTCATTCAACTTGTTAGGTGTAAAATGAGTGAAAGAACCTTTTATTTATACTTGTTTATGCCAAATTTCTCGAAATTACAACACTACAAGCCAACATCATATCTAGGAGGATAAAATTACCCCAAGATTTTGAATTAAATTTAATTTTGGGCCAGATGGGACTCATACACCCAAGGTGGCATATGCGTCCCATTAGGCATAAATTATGAAACCATTTTAAAAAATGCTTAGAAAGGTGTAAAATCTAGATCAATACCTGAAACCCTAGGTGGAACTCATACACAAAAGGTGGTGTATGAGTCCCATATCACTAAATTTGGGCCATACAACCTAAAAACACCTGAATTATGATTGGATGTTGATTTATGTCAGGATTATCCTTGAAAAGATGCATTAATTAAGAATTGTGGATGCAAAATGAGGCCAATTAAGCCATAAAGAAGTCTAATTATTTATGAAAACCCTAGAAAAGTGTGAAATTTACAACACTCTACATAAGGTATGACGAAGTTTATTTAGTTTACAAGGGCCCAAGACCTAATGTGAGTGTGTTAAACACATTACAACACTGATATGCACTCACACACACACACAAGTGGCTATGGGAAAGTAATGCCTTGGTTGGGCTTCACATCAAACCATACCAAAGTTATACCTCTTGATAACATTGATAAGATGCCACACAATAATGAACTTTGAGCTTCATGAGGCAAGGAAAGCTTTGTATGCTTGGAATTCATGAAAAAAAAAGATGGCTCCATAGGCATGCAAGATATATTATGCAAGGTGGCCATATAACCAAAATTGTAAATGCAAAAATAGGGAACATTCAAAGGATTTTTGCTTAATTCATGTAAGGTATTTAACTTTGGGAAAATTGTGCCTAATGTTTCCAAGAGAGGACCAATCAAATAATAGAATATTCACAACTTAGGGGATGTAGTGTGTCATATCAAGCAACTAAGAGGAATATAATATGTTGAGAGAGATCACACTCTTGAAGGACATCACATCCAATATAATCCACAAAGCAAAAGGCACATCACATAAAGTAAGAAGACTACACCATGAAACATGTAATGCAAAAGAATAATGTTCAATGCAGTGTGTCGCATCAAGCCACTAAGAGGAATATAATATGATAAGAGAGATCATGCTCTTGAAGGCCATCACACCCAACATCATCCACAAAGTGAAAGGCACATCACATAAATTAAGAAGACTACACCATGAAACATGAAATGCAAAAGAATAATGTCAATGTATGCCCCCACTTTAAAGAAATTGCTAAAAACCATGCTATGAGAAATTACTTTAAAGTAGAAAATGATAAATGCTAACAATAAAGTGGACATGAGAGCTTACTTAGAAATCCCTATGCAAAGTCATATGTTTCTAAATAAAGCTACGACATGCAAAAGAAAAGAGAGGGGTTTCCCCCAAAAATGAAACTCCAAACACATGAGGGATCTATGGATTTGGGGTCAGTATTTTCTTGCTACAACATTTGAGAGCTCAAAACACATCATTATTCCCCAAATACTCATAGAACTGAAAGAATAACACAAAGAGAGAAAAAATGAAGAAAATCCTTTTGAGTCAACATGGAAGAGACACATGAATGTCTTGACACCTTGCGCCATCTAAAAAATGAAAACACAAGACAAAAAAAAGATAAATGAAAAAGCTTTTGGGTCAACATGGAAGAGACATGAATGTATTGACATCTTGCATCATACCCAAAAGAAAAACACAAGACAAATGAAAAATCTAAAAGACTTATGACATAGAGAAGAATGAAGGTACAAATAGAGGAATGTTACAAAGAGAAACATACATCAAACATAATAGTATGGGGGATGACATTACACACATGCAATCGCACAAAAGAAAAACACAAAAAATAAATAATGCAAAAGACTAGTAAGGCACATGCAAGTCAACCTATGAGCAGGTCATCCACATCCCAATCATGTTCATCGTATATAGAAGGAAAACAACTAGCCAAAGGGATAATAGCAAGTTCCGAACTAGGGCCATCACCAGGTTCAACACACTTCTTAGGAGAAGTGTCATTTAAGCTCATGGAAGAGGAAAACAATGTATTCAATTCATTATGCACTTGTTCTTCAATCTTAGCAACCTCATCGTCATCATCCAAGTTAATCACAACAAGAGGTCAAATAATAATGTCCTTGGAAGAAGGGTTTAGCTCCTATTGTTGTTGCGGTATAAGATCTTTTTTTTGCAGTGAGGGAGACTCATTGTCCATTGCTTCAGTCAAGTTTGGATTTTGATTTTCTTTGTTTATTTCTTCATTTAACTTTTGAGCAAGAGCGTGACATCTACACCTATTCTCTCTATCTAGCACCTCTATTTCTTTTAGTTTGGTTTTTTAGGTTTTGTTTGTGTAAGAGCGGGTTGATCAACCATAGGTTTCTTTTCTTCCCCAAGGGGAGGAACATAAGGAACCATGGAAGGTTGTTCAACCACTTTCTCTTTAACTTTGTAAACTTGTTTTATTCTAGGAGGTGTGATGAGATTATTTTCGTTGTCTCTTGGTCTTTTGTAGGAAATATGTGAAGGTTTTGTCTTAGATTGATCTTGGTTGTTTGGAATGTATTCTAGTTTAATCATGGATTCATCAAGGATGATAGGCTCAGTGGTGGGTTGAGGCATGTTCTGAAGGGATAGTTTTTCTATGCATTTTTCCTTGAATTTTTGGTAGGATTTGAAAGAGAAGTCTTCTCGAGGTTTCATAGGTTCCATAGGCTCATGCTAAAAGAAGTCTAAGGAAAAGTTTCCATGGGAAGACAAGGGGTTAAAGCCACTATGATGCATAATGAAAATTTCATTTTCAAAGGGAAACTTTAAGCATTTATGCACAACCAATGGGACCGCTCCCATGGAGTGTAGCCATGGGTGACCAAGCCTCACACAAAATTGATCTGACGTCAATATGATGGAGAATAAGACATCTAGTGTTTTCAGTCCTACTTATAAAGGTAAGGTGATTGATCCCATCATAGGACAAGTGAAACAATTATGTGTCTTAATCCATGCTTTTGGTTTGTCATATATTTCTTAATAAAGCTCATGTAGAAGTAATAATTCCTCAGTGATCACATTCTCTCCATAGATAGGATCTATTAATATTCCATTGGTGGGCTTATCATAGATTCGACTGGCTATGTAAAGAGGACCATTAGGTGCATGTTTAAGTATATATTTAGAGGAGAAAGAAATGTCAAGATGGTTTTTAGTTCGGCCCTTACGATGTTGATTTTCAACCAATACAACCAAACCATCGATAGGATTTTGTTCTTGTTGATCAATATCCATAAGACTTTGTTGAATTGTATCTATGTTCTCATCATCTGTGTCTACATTCATCACATCAATCTTTGTAGTTTCACTAGCTTTGGCAAAAGAAATATTATGTTTCAGCATGAGGTTGGTAAATATTTTCAAGTTTTGGTTAGGAGGGACAACAAACTTATTTCCTTGATCATTAACACCTCCAACGAAAAGCCGACCAGAATCAATGAGGTCTTGCACAAGATGTTTAAGATGCTTACAATGCTCTGTATCATGTCCATTTTGTCGGTGATAATGGTAATAAGCATTTGATCTAAAGTTTAGAGGTACAGGCTTATTAGGATCAGGTGTTTTAATGCGAGGTAAGGTAATCATTTTCTGTTCTAGAAGTTGTGTCAATGTGCTATGAAGGGTATTGGGTAGGGGAATGAATGGTATTTTCGGGTCCCCATAGTTAAAGGGGATTGTTACTTTTATGGTAGCTACTTGGGTATTGGTATTTTGACTTTTTTTGAGGGGGATTAAGTTGAAGGAATCCTTTATTACATTTTCTAAAAGGTTAGTAATTGTTTTGGTTTGCGGACTTAGACTTCTCAGTTTGGCTAGAGGTGGATTTTTTATCACGACTACTAACCGAGTTTTGATAATCATGAAGGGTAGTACATAAGTGCATGGGGAGTTTCATCATGGTAAGCTTATCTTGTATCTTACTTTAAAAATTCTCTATAAACATATTTTGAAGGTGAGGGTCAGGAACCTTTACATCAATTTAGGAATAAAGCGATTGATGGCTAAAATAAAGTCAGTAATCTTTTCTTCCTCTTTTTGCTTACATCACATCAAATCAGCCAATGTCATCTTAGGAGTCATATGCAATTGGAAATGGTTTAAAAATTCCTCAAAAATTTCATTAAATGAACAAATTGAGTTGTTCGATAATGAAGAAAACCATTCTAAGGTATTATCCTTCAAGGACCTAGGGAAAAGTTTAGCCAAGAGTTTATCAAAGAAAAAAGTCACTGCATAAAGCCATGTAAGTGGAAACATGGTTAAAAGGATCTCCTTTCCCCCCATATTTCTCAAACCTAGGCACCTCTATACCTTGTGGCATTGGTGCTCGCAATATCTCTAAGGACAAAGGACTACTTTTGACATAATATGTAGGTGGGCCATTTTGATTTTGATTGATAGTGGAAACTTGTTTTTGAAGGGATGAAATAGTTTGGAAAAGTTGGTTTATGAGAGGGTCATTGCTTTTGTTGTGAGATGGAGGTGAAAATGGTGGAGGTGTGTATGTGCTCGAAGAATAAGTGAATGGAATTCTTATAGGTGGTAAAGTGATAGGAGCTATGACATGTGATGCCACAAAGGTACTAGGGATGCCAGCGGAAATACCTAAGGGATCATGTTACTATTCAGTTGTATTGTTGTTGTAACTTGAGTGTTGGTATAGGTAGGAATAGAAGCAATTGTTGTGGGAGGAGGAATTTGAATTCCTCCCTGGCTTGTGACATTGTTTGTAGGTAAAGGACAAGATCTAGGATGATGATGCACTCCAAATTAGAATTATGATGTTCTAAATGCAGGTTCACCAAAATGAAAGGTGGAATTTTGTTGCTTCTATGATTGGGAGATAGAATAATAATCTTCACACTCTCTCATTCAAGGAAAACCCTAGAGATCTCAATCTTAGGTATACAAAGAGGTAAGATCTCTTGCAATAGGGTTTTCCTAGGGTCTGATTATAAACTAATGAGGAGTTCACCACCAACCTAGGGCTTGGAAAGACAAATGAAATGAAGGATCTAATGCTTAACCTTAATATGATGCAATACTTCACTAAATGACCTAAAAAATGCATGTAAATCAAAACAAAAAATTGAGAGATGAAGGGTGTGCACCTAGAAACTTGAAGAAGACTGGATGAAGGCTTGAAATGCTTAAAAAATGATTTTAAAGCCTTCTGGGACACATACACTAGTCTGGGAGATTTAGTCCCAAATTAGTGTTTTTGGGTAGGAACTCATTTCTGACACTGTAGATTTTGGATCTACAAAAATATGGAAAATGAACTATACTAGGACTCATACGTCAGAAATAGCGTGGGTTTTCTAGAAATTCAAATTTTTAATTTGCTCCTCAATGTCTGCTATGTCCTTTCTAATTGATTTTTGAATTCGAAACCCTGATTTGCAACCTATAGAAGTCTTCCAATGATGTTCAATGCAAGGTGATAACTTTGACAACTTTGAACACTTTGACAAATTTCTCCAAACTCACTCTTCAATGTGTCTTCAACCTAGACCTACAAATCACACACTAAAGATAGGGAAAAATGTTGTTTTGTTAGTAGAAAGGGGTTTTCCTTGGTCAAACCCTATTTTGGTAATCAAACCTTGAAATAAAATGAAATAGGAAGAGAGAATGATGAATGAACAAAATGTAATGTTGCAACTCACAAATCTCTAGCAATGAAGTGTTGCTAACATGTATGAAATGGCTCCAATGGATGTAGATCTTGACTCTTGCTTGAATGTGATAGATCTTGAGTTGAATGCTAGCTTGAATCATGAAACCCTACATCACAATTGTTAGCTAAAAAATAAACATAATGCATGAAGACTTTGAAATGATGCTTGATGCTTGAATAATGCTCTAAAACACTTGATAATCAACACCTGAAGACTCTTGAATACTGTTGTAAACAATTGAATGCTCTTGTGAACTCAAATTTGGTATAAGGATTCTCATTCAACTTTCTAGGTGTAAAATGAGTGTAAGAACCTTGTATTTATACTTGTTTATGCCAAATTTCCCAAAATTACAACACTACAAGCTAACATCAGATCTAGGAGGATAAAATACCTCCAAGAATTTGAATTAAATTTAATTTTTGGCCACATGGGACTCATACACCCAAGGTGGCGCATGAGTCCCATTAGGCATAAATTATAGGACCATTTTCAAAAATGATTAGAAAGGTGTAAAATCTAGATCAAAACCCAAAACCCTAGATGAGACTTGTGTGGTCTCACAACATGGCCCATTTTGCTACTTGGAAAAATGTGAACCCATTTTTTTTCCTTTGCTTTGGCATTGCTCTACAATTTGGTCAAATGCAGGCTTCATTTTTAATTTACTCGGTCTTTGTGTTATCCTTATTCTTTCCTAGATTTGGTCTTTCAGTCTTTTCATGGAATTTAATATTTTTCCCAAAAACCGGAATCCCAAAGTTCTGTAGTTGTACCAAGTGATTTGTATCTTCAGATGGTCCTAGCCCCATTCAATAAGTCTTCAACTGAAAGTTTTAATCTTGGTGATACCATTTTCTTTTATTGGAGTCTAGTAGTTTTTATTTCATTTTCTTTATTTGGAACACAAAAACTGGAGATTTTATTTTGCAACGTTTTAATCATTTTTATTCTTTTGATATTTCTTGAACCCGGTTCTTGGTCTTTTCTTTTGTTTAGGTTTTCTCTGAAGCTTGGAGATAAATTCCCCAGTTCCCGGTATTTCTTCTCAAAAGTTACTACCAAGAATTTTAATCCCAGTGATCACAAATTGATCATGTATTTTAATGGCTTATGCCTTGCAAAAATCAAAGTGACACCAAAGTGCCACATAAGATTGTCACACCATCTTTCTCCTCTAGTAGTGAGCCAACGGAAAAATCTAGGCGTTCGTAATTTGAACCCTAATTCATAATGATTGCAACTTTATTCGAGAAACTAATGAATTATAATAGGTAATTAATGAAGGTGGCAAATTTCTCCTATACTTGGCAGCACCTTAAGCATGTAATTGCTTTCATAACACTTCACTTTACGTCATGCTACAAATTTGCAAAGGACATTGAATGAATGAAATAATACTGGCGCGCAAGGAGAGGTAACTTCGAGAAACTGAGAACACAACTACCAAGGGTTTTGAAGCTCCATTTTGAAAATATTATCATCGTCAACCAGAACTAGTTATGTTTTGAATAACTGATATTCAATTACTTATTTTCACACATGAAAATCTCAAAAAATGGTATTTCCCTTTGGAAATTGAAGTGTTGATTAAATATTTTTGATTTGAATTTAGTCGAAAGGTAAATTGAAAGTTTTAAGAAATATTAAGAAATTTGGTTAAATTTAACCCTAACTCACACACAAGACATGCATTTGAAAATGCAAAACACACCAAAAAAAGGAGTACTTTTGATACAAGAGTAGAAAAGGAATTTAAATATTGCAGTTCATAGGCAATAGCAATTGGCGTGGTAGTTACAGATACTCATATGGGGTGGTCTTCTAATGTTCAAATTTGCACTCAAGTACGACAAAAAAATGCTTCCTAGTGAACCATAAATGTTATAGCAAGTGGGTTATTTTTAGCAAGAGGGTTTCTGACAGCAATGGAGGCCCTTGAATTGGTCATGGAATGTATAAATCATTACAAACCAGATAAAAGAGTTATTGAGAAGGAGAGAATAACTTATGTATATCTCTCCTAGAAAGGAATTATATACACATTTGGGCTTCCTATTTTCACCCAGATGTATTTAATATTGATATGAGGGAAAAAGCCAAAACTTGTTAGAGTGCAGAAGAGTGCAATAGATAAATTATGAATACCCAATGGTGCCAAGAGCTAATTAAAACACAGACAAAAGAAATTCTAAGGTCTATGTTCAACCAAGATATTCAAGATGCTATAACCATGCTGAGCAGGGTAGTTGGGTTGGAGATGCCAATAAATTTGAACCTTGGATGTTTGTAATAGTATCCAAACTGATGAGTAATCCTGTGCAAATGCATTGGGGAATGTTTATTAGTGATAGATTACACAAATAGATAACTGCATTTCCTAAAACCAGATGTTTCTATATGTCTTCATATGTGATCTATTCCTACGCCATGAGGGAAAGTAAACAAGGGTTGAAGAAGATTGGTACTCTAGGAAAAGAAGTAGGAAATAGTTTAATATATGCTCATTTACCCCAAATCACTATCCACAAATACAAAGAGAATTACAAAAGGGTTAATGATGTGTTCTCTATGAAGCTAGTCAAAATGATGGAAGGTGACAAAGCCAAAAGATTGTCGTTGGAGGCACAAAGTGTTATTAGACTGATGGGAGGTTGGTATATTTAGTTCCCCACTTTCTCCTACATTAGGGTGGAAGGGTTTGATGGAAATCCTTTCATGTTGCCCAGGTATCCTACAGACAAAATTATGTTATTAGAATTGGTGAGATAATCAAAACTGTCCCAGGCTCTTTATATAGCAAGGCTCATAAGAAGGCTTCCTTCAAATTTCCTATTGTGATAGGGAATTATAAATGCAGTGCAATCAAGACAACTAACTTGTGTGAAGAAGAATTGAAAATATATAATTTTGAATATTTTCCACTTCAAAGAATGTATTATGATATTGAAGGGAATATTTCCAAGATCATAGTTTGTTATAATGAGGATAGAGTGTATGATGAACCTATCCTAGACCCAGATTATGAGGGTGAAGAAATGACATCAATTGATGAGTTGTCTGCACCAGTTCTGTTACACACTATACATTGGATAAATGATTTCTATAAATATTTAAGAGAGAAAGGAATTGAACCCACATTCTCAGAAGATAAAAGAAGAAAACAAGTAAATAAAACTGCATTTGAGAGTGGGGAACCTACCAAGAAGAAAAGGAAAACTAGTAAAGCAACTCCTAATATAAGACTTAAAGAGAAAACCCTTGAGGCTTCAAGTCAGGGAGTTTCATTAAAACCAACTGATAAGTAGAAAGATGCAAAATCAAGTAAAGATAAATCAAAAGTAAGACCTAAAGGTGCATCTTCCTCTACAACAAAGCCAAGGACTAAACCTACCATTGATGAAGAGGTAGAAGTGACAAAAAGTGTTGGTGCACAGACAAGGTCTGCATCTTAGAGAGCTGCAACATTATTTACTTCTCCTCCCTCTGTTAATATGGCTAATGTGAAAAAAGCACTAGGAGGAAATCCTATGGTTTTGGATGAAATTTCTGAGGCAGATGAAGCCAGAATTAAATAACAGATGGATAGATGGGGTGCCATGTGGGAAAAGGTAAAAGAAAAGAAGTTTAAAGATAAACCCATGGCACAACCAGTGGTAGAAGAAATTTCAGACACAAGGTCCACTCCTATGAATATTGAAGAAGAATAATTTATACAAGGAAAAATCGCTTTAGAAGTGGGGAATCTTGATATTCTTGAGATGGTAGAAGGGGAGACTACAGGGCAAGATCCTATTGATAAAATGGTTATTGAAGATACTTTTGATTCCTAGCCTTCACTTGGGAATAATCTAAATGATAATGAACAACCACAGGTCTTTGAAGAATCAAAGAAGGATCGAGTTGAAGTTGAAATTGAGAAAGAAGAAGCTACATAGGTTTTAGGTGATGAAGTTAGAAATGAAAAAAATCCTGGTGTAGTAGAATACAAAGAAATTGATGTCTAGGAATGTGATGTTGAACATCTTGATAGATAAGAAAATATAAGTCTTCAAACTGAGGAGATAGTGCCAAATCCTAGAAATCCTAAATCTATGCCAAAAATTATTAAATAAATTCCTATTTCAGAGGATGTAACAAATAAAGTTGAAGAAGTAAGAGAAGAGGTTCCTGAATCAAATGGAAACTAGGAAAAAAATAATGTTGCAGAGGTAGAGCGTAAGGAAGATGCACCTGACTGGTTGATCAGGGAATTTGCTTCTCCAATGGAAGTAGAAATACTACCTCTGGATCTTAACAACTTTATATAAGAAGTAGATACTCCTAAGCCTAGGCGAAGAGCTAAAGCAAAACATGTCATACAAAAAAACATAGATGGAGATAGAACCATCCATATAGCTACTCCAATAGCTAAAAAAAATAGACATGAGATGACTCCTAAGGAGGACAAGATAAAAAGTATTAATCTTGGACACTCATCTTGGTGGCAAGAGTTGGAAGAAATAAAGATAAATCTAGATGGTACTGTTTCCAGAGTATAGAAGTATAAAATGAAGAAAAGAGAATTGAAGGAATGGGTTGCTACCTTGGAACATTTTATAAAATCACTAACCCTATCTGGTTAAGCACATACTGAATTTCCCTGACATCTGGTACTAATGTCACAAGAATAGGTGGATGCAATTGTAGTAGTTCACCATATAATGAATGTATTTGAAGAATGGATCAAGTATTGGGTGAGGCAGGGAGAAGAATTCATTACATATGCAGTAGGAAAGTATAAGGAAGCAATACCGTTGGTCTAAGAAATCTAGAAGATTTGAAAGTGAATGCAGGGTTCGTTAGGAACAGATTGATGCTAAAAGGTGAAATGTTGAAATTATCATACAAATGGATGTCCAAGAATTAATGAAAAGAAATGTAATTTCAGGGAAAGAAGTTCCATTTCCATAAAAAATGGAAGAAACAATTGAAATGGGAAGGTGACATGTTGATACAATGTATAGAAGGATCTAAAAAGGTCACCATGGATTTCTAGAAAATTTCTTGATAAAGATCAAGACTTTATTGAAATGTTAGCATGCCAAAGTTGTGATCCCCAAATGCTAGGATAGGAGGGTAAAGAAGCTAAAGCCTTCAAGGAATGGATTGAAAGGATAAATAGATACCCTATTCAGTTATTAACTCAGGAGGTCATTGACATGATTATACAGTGCAGGAACACCATAGCTAGATATGAAATAGATAAAGTGCAAAGGAATGCTAGTATACTCCAGGTATCAGAAGAATACACTAGGCTTAAAATCACTTGGAAGGAAATACAAGGGATTTCAAAAGAACATATGCATCAAACATTGAATGCATTATGAGAATATCAATTGAAGAAAGGTGAAGAAAATATCCCGAACCCTGAGCCCTAAATGATGAAAGGAAGTATCGGATATCAGATACCAGAGTGTCCAAGAAATATTTTTTGTTGCATTTGAGTTTTGTAGGTTGTTCTAGTCCTGGTAGATGTTTCTTGTCTGGTATTCTAAAGGGTGTCGATAGCCTTGATTCATGTGAAGTATTGCATACCAAAGTTGGAGAAAGAAAAGTGTTGCTACTGAGGAAGTCAAAGCTTTTGACTTCGTCTAGAATATTTTGATGATAGTTGGCTTATGCAACATGCTACATTTTGATTTTCTATTTCTAATTCACTAGATAAACTTTAAGTTTGAACTCTTGGGGCCTTGTTCCTATAAAAGGCCATTTACTACTTTTTTTTTTTAAGTTCAAAATTTGTGGATGTCGGAAGAGCCAAAACTTCTCTAAGTTTTGTTCTTTTTTCCTATTTTTTGAATCATTCTAGTCTAAAAACTTGTATGCATGTAGATATTAATCAATATTGAAGCCAATTTGATAGCTACCTATCTCATGAATCTTTGTAGCTGGTTTTGTTAGTTCAGCCGAACAAGACTGTGTGTTGCACTATTTAAGGGTGCATGTAGAACCTACTTGGTGTCCAAACTAAAACCCCTCTCTTTAAAAGTTTGCACCATTTTATATGTACATGTGAAGCAATCTGGTGAAATATAACTTTAGCAATTTTCTTTGATTTGGTTAATTCTCTGGGGCATGTGTGGAGAATAATTGGGAAAATTTTTAAGTTTCAATATTTTTATGCTTTATTTTATAATAGATGTTTAAATTTTGGAAAATGTTTCAAAAAATAGATGAATGAATGGAAATTTATTGAAAATCCCTTGTTTCCTATGAAATTGTTGAATGCTTAAAGCTAAATGTACTTAAGTGATAGAAAAATTATTGATATTCATGAAGTATTATTTCAAATCTTTTGATTTCATGATGTTATTTTATGATTGAATTGGAAATCTTGTGTAAAACGTTTATGATTCTTAAGGAAACCAGAAACAAACATATTCCATTTGAGATTAACAACAATATCACATCATACCTTGAAGTTAGCCTAGTACTGTCAAGACCTGACTACCGAAGACTTGGGATTGAACTAAGCTAACCTTTGTCCTATCATATGGATCCCCTAGGGCTGCCTTTGGTTAAGTCTTTCTATGAGACTTGGGAATGTCAGTGAGGGTCGATTAGAGTTGACTCATGATGAATCAAATCATAACTTCACCAAACATACCTACATTTACAAACAAGATCATTCAAAATGAAAATCTAAACTAAGCATTTAATTGAAAATGAAATCTACAAACTACACAAAAATAGTTAAATTCCTAACCTAGCCCATTTGAAACTTATACTGTTTTGGAATTGGTGTCATTTTGATGTGAAACAATTACCCTTTCCCAATCCCATGATTAGTGAGCCTATTTCAGTCGATTCTATGGAAGAGAATCAATGAAACCATCATGATTGATGCATGAAAACCTAGTTTATGCTAAAATGAACATGATGCAAGCTAACTTACCATGATTTTAAGCTAATAATGCACTAATTATGCTATTTCTAAGCTAATATAAGCTAAAACTATGCTAAAAGATGAAAACCCTAATTCATATACTAACTAAGATGGATGCATGGAAGCCATTAATGGATTCTCTAAGCTATTATGCAATAAAAATGAGCTAAAATAAGCCAACAAGTGAGTAAATTGAGAGTATGGATGCAAGTGAATTCAATAGCATAAGTTTGCAAGTGAAAGATGGATCCATTTGTCTCCAAATAGTGATCTATTTATAGGAGAGCAAATGAGGAATGAAGGGTTGAGATAAAAAAGCTTAATCAATGGTTCAAGATGAAGGGGATGAGAGGCATGGATCATGGATTCTCATCAACAGATGAGAATGCAAGATGAAAGTTAATCAAGGGCTCACACTTTCCTCAAACAAACACACTTTTGACCTGCTCACACAGGTCAAAGGTAAATTGCTCAAAAGGTTGAAGGTTTAGCTTGTTCAAGAAGACAAGTGAGTTGATTGGAGGAGAGAGAATATTCGTTTGGGTGAGGAAAAATGCAATTTACAAATTAAAACAAAGTTTTAATTGTGCAAAATGGGGATAAAGAATATTCCATGGGAATATTCCCTTTGCTTAGAGGAAAATTAGTTTAATTGCTAATTAAACAAGATTTAATTTATGCAATTAGGGGATTAGGAGAATTAAAGAGATTTATTAAATTAGATGATTTAATAAATAGGGGAGGTGAAATGATATTTAATTAAATAACTTAGGGTTATTTAATTAAATAAGATTACTTAGGGAATTAAATTAAATATTTTGATTTAATTTAATTAGATGAAGTGTTAGTGTGAAAAGAGATGAATTAACCGGATTAAATTAATTAAGCCAATAGATGAAAATGATGCAATTAATTAATTAGCTAGGCTAATTAAATGAATTAAGCAAAAAGATGATGGGTTTAAAGAAGAATTGATGTTAGTAAATTTGATTTAAGTGTATGATATCAATTAGGACATTTTTCAGTGTCTATAGTTTACCCCTCTTTGAAGCGACGTACCTGCTACTTCGGTTCAAAGAATAACTCTTTTCAAATCAAAACTACTGCCTAAATCAAAAAATAAAGAAAATTCTAATTTTTTAGATGCCCCAATGAAAGGATAAAGCTGACTCCCTGCCCCCTCAAGAAATCGAGCAAATTTTTTGAATTTTGGGTTGATTTCTTGATAAAGGTCAAAAGTTGCCCCAAGGGTTCAAAAAGGCTTTAGGATGCAAGAATAATGCCAAAAATGCAAAAAAATGATGCAAAATTAGGTCCATATAGGAAAATTTGGTGAAAATGATAATAAACCCCATCTTTAAGGTTAAATTAGGGAAAAAATCTATAATTTTCTAGCTTAAATAGGCCAAGAAGGGTCATTTTCAATTCATTTGTGCATTTACACCTTAAGGAATTCTTGTGATTTGAGCTCTGATCCTTTGATGAAATGGCACGCCGAGAGCTTCCTAGGCACATGTTCGACCGAGTTTGAGAGTTCCAACAGCCTCCAAGCGCAAGACCACCAATATGTGATTCAAAACTTGATTTGAAATTTGAATTTTTGATGCATTTATTACACTTTAAAGTTTAGATTCTAGCTGTGTCACTATATAGTGACACCCAAACTAAAATCAACAATGCCCAAATTAAATATAGTGACGCATTTTATGATTTAAAATTAGGGTTCCTAATTTTAAATGGAAACACATGCTTAATTGGTGACGTACTTGCCGATTTAGAAATTAGGGTTAGGGTAGGCTAGAGGTTAAATCACGATGCCAACTTGTCTATCGATGCATGTTCTGATTTGAAATTTTAAATGCATTGAGCGTTGCTATTTGAAATTTGAATATAGCAACGCTATTATAAATACCAATGCTATTGTGATTTCTGAGCCAAAAATTTCAAATAACTTCAAATTTTGATGATTTCCTGATGCCGTGTGCTTCGTGAATGCAAGAGGTCTTCCCACCATTGATGTCGAGGGAGCATAGGCCCACTGTATGGGAGAGATTACGTGATTTTTCAAAGTTGTGCTAGGAGCACCTGGGAGAGATTAGTGTGTGGTACGTTGCATATGCACTCATGATTAGGACACATCTAGCGATGATGAAAACTCTATGTGAGAGATGAAACAATGAGACCTTGTTCATCCACCTTCCAATAGGTGAGGCGATAGTTACTTTGGAGGACGTTTGGCAGATTCTACATTTTCCAATTCACGATGATCATCTAATTTATGATACTGATGCTAGGTTCGATGCATGCCTTGAGGTGATGGAGATGGATTAGATTGCATTGGTCATATCTCAAATTGATTTGGAGACATATAGAGGTCATGTGTCAAACTTTAGATTGATCATCGCAGCCATCATTTCGAGTTTGGTGGCTCCAGACAGATGCAACAGAGGATTTAGCCTATGATGGGGCTTGGTGTGGCACTAGATGCTATATAGGAGGACACTTTTTACATGGGGGCCTGTGATGTTAGCCTCCTTGTATCATGATTTGCATGATTCTTTCTATTGTGATAAGAGAGCCATCGGTGTAGAGGTGACTCTACTACACATTTGGGCATGGGAGAACATTGTTGTGTTGCGACTGATTGTTTAGATGGTAGACGTGGAGCTAGATGATCCTTTCATTTGGAGATATAGAGGTGCCATTACTCTTAGGAACACTGGAAAAATTGGACTCCTGTATTGGAGATGAGTTATTGATGATATGATAGTTTTATGCTAGCATCGATGGCTTCAAATGCCATCATGGTTCGATGACATTCAACAGTTGTATTTTTCTAGACATAACGGATATATGAAGGGTTGAGAGCACATGATGATTGAGAGATATAATCCTAACATGGTGGCTCGTTAGTTCGAGGATGTACAGGACAAACCTAACAATGCATATAGGGCCATTTGTGCGAGATTGGCCAGAGAGGTTCTCACATGGGGACTGACCATTTTAGCTCCAGAAGCTATTGAGAGTTTTAGATAGTTGGTGGCCCAGCCTTGGGCATATGATAAGGGACAAATAGTGGCTTAGAGCACTCTATCCTATGATGCATGGTTCATCCCACCCAAATTTTTGAAAGATCCCGCAGGTGCTCCTCCCAGAGGGAGACTGAGAGGCAGGGGAGCTAGAGGCAGGGGATAGAGAGGCCAGTATGACCAAAATGGACAAATTCTGATGGCTCCTCTGGTTGGACAACAACCTTAGATACATCCACAGGTTCAACCTTAAGTATAGCCTTAGGTACAATAGTAAGGAGTACCACCACCACCATCAGATGCATGAGATACTTTGATACAATAGCAGCTATAGGCATTGACTAGTGAGTGAGATCAGGCCCACCAGCAGGTTTTGGTCATTACTGCTGAGCGAGACCAAGCTCAGAAGTAGGTTCTTGCAGTGAAAGTGGAGAGAGATCAAGCCCTATAGAGAGTACAGGATGTGACCACAGAGAGAGATCAAGAGGTTTCACGATGCTAGCAGATTAAGACTATGATGGCAGCGACTCATGGTCAGACAGTTTCAACACAGTTATATCAAGAGGCGGTTATAGAGGTTGCATATTACAAGAAACATTACCATCGAGATGTTCCAACGACTCTTCGACAACCAAATTTTTTACAGCATAGTGATGCGCGCCCCCAAGCAAAGGATCATCCTGAGAGGCAGGCTAGAGAGGGTAGCAACCATTAATGCTAGCTTTTATGTATAAACACTTTTTGATTCTGCCCCATTCTTTATCATTGATATACATTCATGGGATCCCTTTTGATAGCCTCGTGGATATTTTACTTTTGATTGATGTTCATAGACTGATCCATATTTTGTACAATGACACATTTTTTGATATATATGATAGGGATATAGATGATTCATGCTATGATGTGTTCACTTTATTTCATGATATGGACACATATATTTGATGATGTATGGTGCACTTTATTTATGCTTATGTGACATGTGATGATCATGATATGGATGGATGCAATGTTATATTATTTTTCATTATCTTTTCACGTTATGAAATGGATGGATGATTATGATATGCAGATGTTATGGATGCAAATGATGTGGATGCATTTCTTTTTGTATATTTTCTATGCATGTTTTATGATGATGATGTATGCATATGGATGTATGGATTCAAATGTTGATGATATGCAACGATTTAAGATGCTTAGAATAATAAAATAATATTATTTATCACAACTCAAATGTTAATGTAGAATGTATGATGTGATATGCAATGATTATGTTGATTATGCTATGATTATGAAATGCATGTATGTTGATGGTTTGTGGATGCAGGATGGATGCATTGATGATGTTTTTGTTGACTATCATGATACAAGGTTAGCACAGAGAGAAGATAGAAGAATAAAGAATGACCATCGATTGTGATGATTTCTTCAAAAGATCCAACAAGTCCTTGATCCATTGAGACTTTATTAGAGATGGTGATGAGACAATGCAAAATGCAAGATGGGATGCTCACACTTCGGGATTGGAATTTTTTGTCATTCCTTATTGTTTGATATAACACATAGATATGATGCATCAAGGTATTGATAACCAGGATGGTGTTGTATCTAGTGTAATGGACTTTGAATCAACAAGCAGATAGGATAGTTATTGTTCACACCTTGACATACAGAAACGTCGTTGGAATGCAAGTTAGAAGTTTAGAATATATTGGACCAAAGCATACACAATAGTCAACAACATACTCCAAACGACCTTCCTACACACAACTAAGAAAGTATGCACAAAGATTATTTTACAAGAGTATCCACAAGCACAACAAAAGAAAGATAATGTTGATGCCCCATTCCTTTCTCTCTAAATCATTTTGTTTAGACATCATCGAAAGGTCCTCAGAATGGGTCATTAAGATAAATCACAAGAAGAGATCAAAGACAAATAGTCATTGTTATCTATATAGCTCTTGCCTAGTTTAAGTTTACCTTAAGGTGATTTATGATACTGATGTCCATTATAGGAAGGATATATCCTAGGACATGTTGATCAGAGGGTTTTTTGATGTTGGGATGATGATGCTATGATGATATGTTGCTATAAACTTCACTGACGCATTTACCTATGATTTTGACTTTTGGGTTAGCACTTTACGACTTGCTATGCTTGTTTTCTACTTGTTTCACCAAAGGTTGAAGATGATGATCATTTTATTATGGGTGAAAGCAAGATGGGATACATGGGTTTTAAATTTTCTGGAATATTTCAATGTTTTTGGTATTTTGAAATGTTTTGAGGTTATTTTTGGTCTTTTTGGATGTTTATGCGAATGTTTAGGATTTTTGGATTTTCTAAGGTTTTTTAGGGTTTTTTGAGATATTTTGAGGAATTTTTAGGTCTTTTGAATGTTTTCTATTGTTTTTGGATTTTCATTTTTCAAATGTTTTTTTGTTTTATGACTATTTGGATGTTTTTGGTTTTTCAAAATATTTGGATGTTTTTGGATTTTTTTAAGTTATTTGGATGTTTTGGGGTTTTCTAAGGTATTTGGATGTTTAGGAGTTTTCTAAGAATTATTTGATGTTTTTGGATTTTCGCAAGAGTTTCCAAAGTTTCGACCAAGAACCTAACCTAAGAGACCTATCCTAGGGGCATCGGGGGATGATCATAGATTAACCTTGCCTACGTTATACATGCAGAGACCACGTAGTTCAATTAACTCGACCCATTTACAAGATGAAGATATGGATAGATGAAATATGTCATTTTATTAGGACGAACTTGTAAAGGACTGACCTAGGGTATCTCGAGGGCACGTCAATGATGGACTTGCCTACTTTCAAGCTCAGAGACGACATAGTTCGACAAGAGGACTCTGTTTTTTTTGGATTTTTGATATTTTGACCTTTTTAGGGATTTTGATGTTTTCTAGATGTTTTGGATTTTTCCTTTACAATTTTTTGAATGTTTTTGGATTTTAGTTGTACAGGATTTTGCAAATGTATTTGGATTTTCGAGATGAACATTTTATGGATGTTTTTTAGGATTTTCTGATGAGATTTTAAGGAAAACGATACCTAGATCATGATTTTGATGTCACATTGTGAGATATAAGACATGGATCAAGAGTTATTCAAAAATAAGAGTGCAATAACCCACCCCAAGTGTTTAGCAATTCTTCATAATGCAATGGATAACCAAGATAGGTAATGTGTATGTGAAGATTTTGGTAGAGTTTTATCATGCTAGATATGGGCTATGGGACTTCATGAGATAAAATGGTAAAGAGCCTATCAAAAAATTTCCATGAGTAGAGTTGAAGTATATGCCAAATTTTTGTCAAGATCAAGATAAAATGGAATATCTCAATAAATTTTGGATTGGATGGATGGAGCGAACATTGGATTTATCATTAAAAGGATGAGATGCTTTTGTCTGAGAAGGATCATATAGACACATGATTCTACTCATGATGCCTATTTGCCAGATTTTCATCATAGTACTTGCCCAAAGCTCCACCGTAGTGGTTTTCATTAGAGGGCAATTTTTATCTTTACTATTTTTAATCCTTTTCCTATTTTTTTTTGTTTTTTGGAAATGTTAGCCTCATGTTGAACCATCTGGTGGTACTGATGTGGAGGCCACTGTCATAACATGCCAATGATAACCTGCTTGAAGAAGCTTCTTTGCTAAGATATGAGCACTTGAATGCAACCTTGAAGAACTCTGATATGCCTTGTGGATACCAAAATTAACCTTGTCTATGTGTGCATATCGTGATAAAGTGCTTTCAGAATCCTTATGATGAAGAGTAGCTGCCAACACACTGTCAATGCGAGAATTGGATATCATGAATGGAGTGGAAAATGACATGTATGAAGGAATATGAGATGGATTGGTTGATAGTTTGGAACCTTTGACTCTCAAAACTTGGGAAGATGGGTGATGATGGATGGGGATGGAGGTTTTTATGGAATTAGGACCAACCACTGGATATACTTTGTTCCTTGCTTCAGAAGCATCCTTTTGTATTTGAGGACTCTTTTGATGGATACATTTCCATTTTTGATTTTCCCCATAGTTTCTTTAACTAATGTACTTTTGGAGGGATGATTTTCTTTATTTTTATTTGGTATCCATTTGTACTTGATGTGTCCTTTTTTATTTACTGCTTCATTTTCTTTGATGATCTTCATCTTGCATTGATAGGAATTCTTCTTTTTACGTTGGTCCCAATTTTTGTATAAGATGTTGGGTGAATTCCAACTCATGATATGACTAGTTGTAGCATTGATAGTATTGTCATCATAAGGATCCTTTGTGCCCCATATGTTGATGTTTGATATAGACAAGATTTCCCCTGATGTTGTGAAGGTATGATCAATACCTAATCCTTTTCCCTGATAATGTATCCTCTAATCCATAGCCAACGAATATGACTTGTCATGAACACATGATATTGCTATCGGTTCCTATTGTTCAAGAATATGAACTGTTTGCTCTGATTCCATGACATCATTATCTATTGATACTATTTCAAAAGATGTCGATGATGTGCAATCACTATAAGAATCACAAATCTCAATTGCTTCTTTCTCTTGTGTTGGATTATCAAAAGTGGGAGACTCTTGTTTTGGATGAAGAACGTCTATAGGCCTATCAAAAAGAAACATCTCAGGGGTGATATTGGGGACATATTTTGATTTTTGGAATATGTCCCTCAGCTCTTGGTGAAACTCTAGGGATAGGGGTTCTTGATCCTAACTCGATTCAGAATCACTTTTGTTATCCTCAAGAGCCTCCTCTTGACATGATCCTTAGGTGGATGATATATCATCGGTAAAAGATTCTTCTTAATAGTCAATGGGTATGGGTGTGATAATGGATATTTCTTGCTTGTTTGGAACTTCTTCAACATGCCCAATCATTGAGTCATATGTGGGAGAGATATCACAATCTGATATCACTTGATGTCATTACGATATAAAATAGTGTTAAACACTGTTGATGGGTTTGGACTTTTTTTTAAAATAGTGTCTTGATGCATGTCTGATTCCTCATAAACAGCGTAAACATGTCCCAATGTGGTATCCTGGGTATTGTTTGAAGTTGATGTATTTGTTGAATCTTTTGTTTTTCCATGATTAGGCATGGGGTTCATGTAAATTTTTAGATTTTCATTCCCAAATTTTTTATCAACCTCAATGTCTCTTTGTTCAATAAGATCCTCTATTAGATGTTTGAGCCTAAAACAATTTTGTGTGCTATGATCTTTATACAGGTGAAATTCACAAAAGTGATCTTCTCTATAGCTACAAGGTTTGATTTGTGGCTCTTGATGGTTTGAGAGATTTGGAAGTGTGATAATATTAGAATGTATCAACCTCTTTAACACGTCTTCCATAGGTTCCCCTAAGGGAGTGATTTGTTGCTTAGGAGCATTATTTTTTCTCTGTTGTCTGCATTGAATGTTTGCAATGTTGATCGTTGGTTGATTGTTTGGTGGCTGCACATATAGTTTTTTATATTCATGGGTTGGGTGTTTTCTTGTCTAGGAGCAGTTAAGACCACCTTTGCATCAACAACACCATCACTAGTAACTTTTTTGTTCTTTTCCCAATAACGGGGATTTTTGTTAAAACTAGTGGATGGTCGATTGTCTTTATAAACTTGTGTGTTTCCTTGTGAGATTAGGGCTCTCTTGATGTTAAGGTCTCTAGGGAAAAACTCATCATAAGATGTGATGCATTGCATTTTCAAGTGGAAGGATAGATCTAGATCTAGATTTTCTATGATAATGCCCACTTGTTCATTGGGAAGTGGCCACTTGCTTTTACTAGCTCTTTGTCTCCACTGTTGCAAGAAATTGGAAAAAGATTATCCCTTGTTCTGTCTAAGAGTGTACAAATCTTCTAGGCTTACATCCATGTCAAGATTAAAGGAGAAGTATCGATGAATTTATCAGTGATTTCTTGGAAATTTTTAATACCTAGAGGCAATTGAGAAAATCAGTCCATGGTTGGGCTTGTTAAACTTCGTGGGAAGAGACACATTAGGTAAGAATCATTATAGGCCACATCCATGCACAAGACATTGAATTCTTTGATGTGGTCTACAAGATTTCACCTCCCTTTGTATTTATCAAATTTGGGGATTTCAAAGCCAGGAGGGAATGGTACCATTGCAATGTTTCGATCAAATGGATATGGACATAGGTTCTGTGTATGGGTCTTCTTTGTCTTGCCTTTTCAAAGGTCCTGCATTTCTTGTGACACTGCCTTAAATTGTGATGCTAGATCATCTTGTGGGTTTGGTGGAGGAACATATGTTGGGATGACAGATGGGTTGTATGAAATATTTTGATATTTTAACGTGTTGTATGGGGTGTATGGTGGTGTGAGATTCTATGAAGGTGATTGATGTATTGATGTATATGTTCCTAGCACATTTGGATTGATGATGTTCTGTTGAGGGTTATAGTATAAACCATGTTGTTGCACAATCAATTGTTGTTGTTGGGCATATTGTTGGGCTTGTTGGGCTGCTAGGGATGCTTATTTTTGTTGTTGTTGTTGTTGCACTACTAAGGATGCTTGTTGTTGTTGATGTGCTACTAAGGTTTCTTGATGTTGTTGTTGTGCTACTAAGGCTACTTGATGTTGTTGTTGTGTTACTAAGGCTACTTTCTATTGTTGTGTTACTAAGGCTACTTGTTGTTTTTGTGCTACTAAGGCTGCTTTTTGTTGTTACTATTATTGGATGGCTTGCCGATAAACCTATTGTGCTTGCTATAAAGCTAAGGCATGTGCTTGCAATGTAGGATTGATTAGTGGTTGGGACATCTACGATAGGTTTTGGGTGTTGATGTTTTGTGTGGGTGGTGAATTATTGATGAGAGGTTGAGGGTTCCCTTGGTTTAGCATTCCTTGCAAGATAGTGGATTGAGATGGAGGAATGTAAGTTGGAGGTCCCATTTGATTTTGCATGGTGAGAGGGATTATGGGGAAAGATGATGTTGCCATTGGATATTGTGATAGTAATGGCACATTCAAACCTTGTAACTGATTGAAAGGGTTCCCTTGACTGATGGGTAGGGGGTTCTCTTGTTGTGTTTGAGGTGTGATTAAGGTATTACCTTGTTTGATGGGATTTTTAACCAAAGTGTTGTTTTGATTTAGATCAATGATAGATGGGTTTGATGTGGATGGTTGATTGATTTGTGTAGCTTGGATAATCACTTGTTTCGATGTGTCAATGAGGTTGTTGGAACCACTTGTCAAGGGTTGAATTTTTATGAGAGTGTTAAATTTCCCTTGTTTTCCTACTTGAGGTACTTGGTGCACATTACCTTGTGTATCATTAGGCATACTTGGGGTATTTGCAATGATGGATGAAGATGGTGGCACTTGAAATATTGAGATTGTTGTGGCATCATGGAATGTAAGTGGTTTTCCAAAGGTTGGTATCCAAATTGTGTCTTAGGGAAGATTGGTGGTTAATGGAATGGTTGTTTTGTGAATACCCAAAGTTGTGTTTGTTCCTAGACATGAAGTGAGGCCAAGGTTGGTTACTAATCAAGTTTCAAGACTAGATGTTAAGGGTTGACTTGGCACAAGGGATGGAATTGGTTGAATTGTAGATGAAGTCAATCCTCATGTCAATGATTGTACAACAAAAGATGGGGAAATTGGAGTCATGTTTTCTAAGGCTTGATGTTCCATTATTTCTTCTCTAGTAAGTCCAAATGGGTTGTTCATGATGTCTTCTATCTCATGCCCCAATGGGTTTGACATTTTTTGTGAGGGGGTAGAATAACTCCTTGGATCAAATTCTTGAGGATTGGGATCACTGATGGTAGATGAGACTTTGGTTTTCTCCATGATTCTCTTGTGTTGTGATCTAGTTGTAACCATAGATTGTGAGTCACCTATGGGAGAGTTGTGTTAAGATTTGTAAGTTTGAACTCTCTATTTGACTCAAATCTAGGTAGAAGGGATGCTCTAAGTATTTTTGAAGAAATGATGATAATGTTGGGTGAAAATGTGGATGATATGGGAAGTGATCTGTGCAAATGTTTTGGGACAACACTTTTGAATTGAGTTTTGATATTTTGATGTTGGGATAAAGGATGCTAATGAACCTAGAAATCTTTAGGATAGACTTGTGACTTTAAAGATAAACTAGTTCAAAGATAATAACTATCTTAACTAAGTGCACGGAAAAGGGATACATTTCACATACAAAGTAGCTAAGTTAGCAATTGGTTTGATGTTTAAGTCCCAAAGTGTTGGTGTATTTGAAATTTTGCAAAGTTAGATGAAGTGAAGGATGAAATTTGATGAAGGGGTGACTGAAATGTTTGACCCAATGTTGACCTAAAGTGAACCTTTTGTTTTGATAAGACCAAGGTAGTGAGAATGATGCTAGACCTCTAAAAAATTTCAGATCCCAAAGACTCAATGATTTAGAAAAGTTTTTGATCCTTAAAAAGGTGAGGGTTCTGTCTCATAAAGAACATGTACATGTCTAGATATTTCCTCAATGTGCGTTCATAAAAGTTTATCAACAACTTGTTTTTGTTTTCGTAGAGTGCTTCAATGTTGTAGTTGATTGCTTTTGCACTACAATGTCTAAGCTTAAAGCGATGACCAGTTGACCTTCATTTGGGGATCCTTACTTTGCGTGAGATCATCTAGTAAAGTGAACCTTTGTTTCAAAAAGATCAAGGTAGTGAGGATGATGCTAGACTTCTAAAATGTTCAAGTCTTAGAAAACTAATGTTGATTGAAATGAGAGGATAGATGGGAATGTTCAAACCTATTAGGGCTCTCCTAGGTCAGGCATAAAAGTTTCTCATCAAAGTGTAACGATTACGGTAAAATATTGAAGCCCACTTTTGACCATACCTTGTTCTATGATTCCTATGTTTGAAATGATGGGCTGGAGATTTTCCCTTACGAATTTTGACTGTTTGATGAATCATTTATGGAAGTTTGGCATCATGTGAAAAGATCAGGATGTTGACTCCAAAAGAATGCATACAATTCTGGACTATACCATGAAGCACATCTATAAAATTTTGCTACCAATCTATCTCTATTTCTGTGAAGCAAAAAAAGGTATTTCTTGAGAGCTTTTGGAGTGAGATGTCTAAGTCTAAAATGAGGACCTGTAGATCTTGGCTTAGGGATCCTAATTTTTTCGTGAGATCATGTGAAAATAGTTTAAGTTTATGGAAGAAAGGAAGATATTTATTGCCACATGGGTGGTCATAATGTGGGCCTTCCAGCCTCAATAGCGGCACATTCCTCTTCTTCATCTAAAATGGTTGCTGCATTTCTCCACTAGGTGTTTGTTTCCTTGTTTTAAAAAGTGAAGGTTCTCAAACTACTAGTGAGATCAGTTTGTTCACTGTTTATGAGTTCAAAGTTTGGTTGAATTATAGCACCTGGAAGATTAGGTTATTCAACGGGAGCAATCATTCTCCAAATAGTCATGTGGGGTTCATTTGTCAATTTATCTTTGCTTAAGTGAATTGATTTTACCACAAACACTTGTCTTTGATTATGTTTCCAAACTAGATGTTTATGTCAAAAACATCATAACTTTCACAATGTCCATTTCATGAAAATCATGAGGTTAAAGCCATAATTTCCTATGTTGTCTTTGGGAAAATATGGGTTTGAGATTAATGTCAAGATATTTAGAAATCGCTAAAGATAAATCATTAGGACAAGCAATAATATCAAGGCTAACTCAAGAAGTCCATATTTGAGCCAAAGTGTTTGAAATTTTGAGAATGGTAGTGAATGTTTGTTTTTGGGTCATTTTGAAACCAAGAAAAGTGTTAAAACGACTCATAATCATTTACAACCCTAGGATAGAAATGGCTATATTTGTTGAGTCCCCACTAGGATTTCTCCAAACACTAGATGATGCAAACAGTTAGAGATTTGGCAACACTGGCTCCCCTCCACAATACACACTTCTTGGAACCACCAAATCTCAAAATCCATAAAATTCAGACATTAAAAGGATTTTTTTTGTTTCTACAATTGAATAGTACAAATGTGGGGTGGCTTCAGAATGACCGTTCTTGCACCAACAAATATTTTAGGATTTTGGCTTGCTAAAAAAATGGGTTGTAGTAAGGGTAATTAGGGACATGGCACCTTGTGGGCATCCAACAAGCCACTAATGGCTTTTATCAATCCTACTAGGGGCTCTTATACTTTTTATAGTAGTACTCCATTCTGAAAGACACTGTACGACTAAGGCCTGCATACCATGAATACTTGATAGTTTAGTCTTATCCATTTATATACTAGACCAAGTGAAAAATTGGTTGGATTCACCTTCAAATTGGTCTTAGATCTAAAGATAACAAAAAAAAGCAAGTACACTTGTAGTTTGACCGCCCACTTCGCATAAAGCATAAGGAGGGAGCACACATGATGTCTCTTTCTCACGCTAGCATGGTTGTTCCATTTTAAACCCAATTGAAAGATGTGGGTGATTTTACAAAGTGATAGAGAATTTTTTTGTTTCTCAAGTTTTCCAAATGGTGAGAGAATTGCATACACATCCACTAACAACATTGAAAATCACAAAACATAGCAAATAGTTGTCAATTTTAGCCTTTCAAAGCAATGATGAGTTTTTTTTAAGCACCAATTGAAAGATGAAGTTTTCCTTGTTCAATTTTAAACCCAAAGTAAAGTGATGATGTGAGGGTTCAATTTTATCCAACTTTGAGCGTTCATTTTAAACCAAATTGAACTCTAGTGCATTTCCTAAAGTAGAAAGTAGAAAGCATGAAATTGGGTTATAATTGCCCCAAAGCATCAAATGCTTGTTAGAATTATAAAATTTGAGATAGAAGGTACTTTCTTCACTTTCACTTCATGTCCTTAAAACCTACAAAATCTTGTTAGTCTAACAACCAAAACACAATCAAGCATGCATCGATGATAAAATAAATCCAAGAAATTAAGTCACATGTCAAAAAAACAAACATAAAATTTCTTACCCTGGTAGGGCGTCACTGAACATGATAGTGCCGCAATTTGAGATTTTGGCATCACTTTGGTGAAAATGGACATCACTCTACAAACAGACCAGTGAGCATGATAGCATCGGTATATTGCTCGGTGTCGCTTCTAACGATAGCATCATAGTTTGGAATTTGAAAGCACCAGATTGTTGAGTTTGAATGTCGTTGTTTAAAATTTTTAATACCTCTAGATTAAATATGCATCACCATATTTAAATTAGCGTTAGTAGAATAAACATGCATCGGTGTTTAAAATTGATAGTGCATCGCTATATGGTGACGCTATTGAAATAGCATCGCTGTTTGTAATTTGAGCATCACTGCAACTTGCAAAACAACATAAAATGAAATTCGAGCTAAAAATGGTTAGATTATCTATTTTCCCTCCTAGCACTAGAATGTGAGACATGGGGATTTCGGTGAGGGTCAATTACACTTGAATCATGATGAATCGAAGCATAACTTTGCCAAACATACCTGCATCTACAAACAAGATCATTCAAAATGGAAATCTAAACTAAGCATTTAATTGAAAATGAAATCTACAAACTACACAAAAATAGTTAAATTCCTAACCTAGCCCATTTGAAACTTATCCTATTTTGGAATTGGTGTCGTGTTGATGTGAAACAACGACCCTATCCTAATCCCATGATTAGTGAGCCCGTTTTACTCGATTCTATGGAAGAGAATCAATGAAACCATCGTGATTGATGTATGCAAACCTAGTTTATGCTCAAATGAACATGATGCAAGTTAAGTTACCATGATCTTAAGCTAAGAAAGCACTGATTATGCTATTGCTAAGCTAATGTAAGCTAAAAATATGCTAAAAGATGGAAACCCTAATTCATATACGAACTAATATGGATGCATGGAAGTCATTAATGGATGTTTTAAGCTATTATGCAATAAAAATGACATAAAATAAGCCAATAAATGAGTAAATTGAGAGCATGGATGCAAGTGAATTCAACAACATAAGTTTGCAATTGAAAGATGGATCCATTTATGTCCAAATAGTGATCTATTTATAGGAGAGAAAATGAGTAATGAAGGGTTGAGATCAAAAAGCTTAATCAATGGTTCAAGATGAAGGGGGTGAGAGGCATGGATCATGGATTCTCATCAACGGATGGGAATGCAAGATGAAAGTTAATCAAGGGCTCACACTTGCCTCAAACAAACACACTTTTGACCTGCTCACACAGGTCAAAGGTAACTTGCTCAAAAGGTTGAAGGTTTAGCTTGTTCAAGAAGCCAAGTGAGTTGATTGGAGGAGAGAATATTCCTTAGAATATTCGTTTGGGTGAGGAAAAATGCAATTTTCAAATTAAAACAAAGTTTTAATTGTCCAAAAAGGGGATAAAGAATATTCCATGGGAATATTCCCTTAGCTTAGAGGAAAAATAGTTTAATTGCTAATTAAACAAGATTTAATTTATGCAATTAAGGGATTAGGAGAATTAAAGAGATATTTATTAAATTAGATTATTTAATAATTAGGGGAGGTGAAATGATATTTAATTAAATAACTTAGGGTTATCTAATTAAATAAGATGACTTAGGGAATTAAATTAAATATTTTGATTTATTTAATTTAATTAGATGAAGTGTTAGTGCGAAAGGAAATGAATTAACTTGATTAAATTAATTAGGCCAATAGATGAAAATGATGCAATTAATTAATTAGGTAGGCTAATTGTAACGCCCCGCCGTGCGAACCCCAAAGGACAACAACACAATAATTACAACACAATTTTTATTTTTTTAAAGTAATCATAACATACATGTAATACACATTACGTCATAACATGAATTTCATAGATTCATTAACACATACATCCCTTGGGGTACACGAAGAGTCATTATGAGTCTAAGATCCACACAACAACAATAAAGAATAAAATCCAAAAATATAATCCATAACAAAGTAAACATTAACAAATATAACACATACATGATTAATTCAACACCTTAAATAGCAACCACCATGGCCAATATCCACACAAGGTTTAACGTTACATTTTATTACAGTACAATGTTTAAGAAGTACAATGATACAATAGTGTTTCCAGACATAAATGGAAACCATACGCAAGAAAGCATGATACAAATAAATAGATGAATACAAAGTATCATAACTGGCTCCAATACAGATACAACTCTGGAGTCGCCGCAACAACACCAATCCGCACCTCTCAATCCTCGACTGGGGACCCAATGGGGTGCTTAGCACGTTCCACCCGACCATGTGAGTCCGAAGACCCACCCCCCGTGCTAGGAGCTAACAAGAAAGAGACCTCAACCAAGAACATCCAAACAGGGCACCACAAGACTCAACGTCATACCAAGGTATCAGAACTCTCAGGAATTACAATGACATAATCGACCACATCCAAGAGTCATAAATCTCATCACATAATTCAAAGCAATGACCAGTAACCAAGTAACCAAAGGATGATCATGAAACACTTCCAATCAAACTGCATTAATAAACATAACACAATTCCAAATTGCAAATAACCAATCTAATAACATCATATCACAGTACCACAAGGGTACAAGGTCATAAGTCAAATATCAATGAGATCATACAAGACCACAAAGTACACCAAAGATAAAATAGGGTAAAACCATAAATCATCTCAAACAACTGTGTTTCATCAATTCAAAACAAAGAACCACTTCCAGAGGATTCCCAAAGAAGCAACATAAGAAGGAGTGTTAGAGGAGAGTGTCATCGCATGGCTTAACATGGATTCTCCAGACTACCACTATCGCAAGGTGCCACCTCCGTCTACTGACGAATTATCCAGACAATCCGAGTGCTAGGAGCCTCCTCCATCTATGGTTATCCAGACTACCTATCTCAAGGTGCCGCCCCATAGGGTTGCTCATGCGGAATCGTTAACCTTTCATGAAGACAAGGTAACAATCTTGCCAACCACGGACTTCTCAATCCCCTTTAGCCTGTGATAGCACTAAACGGTGAATGAGGCATCAATTATCTTTTTAATGTGATTCTACCCACCCCCTAATTAATTATTTAAATTATCACTTTTTAATTTCACTCTAACGAGGGCTATCCTGGTGCCCCTTTGTGCGCCGACCACCCACTTAGAGCCACTCTCACTCTAGACACTCAAAACATAAAAACCAAATCCAAGGGTTGTACAACATAACAAGTACATTAGATCACAACAGAGAATCATGCAAGGCATTACCCATCTTGCCATAAATACATAATCAAAATCTCAACGATTCATGTACAACCCTTTTAAATTCCAAAAATCAAGGCACTTGCCACATCAAGGCACATAGAGAGAGAACATTGACCAACCATAAAAACAAGCCTCTGGAAGATTCTCAAAAAGTTACACTAGGGTTTCCCCATGAAAATCTGACAACAATAAAAGCAAAAACCTTGAAGAACTATTTTCAATTCAAATATGATAAGAGAATACATCAAAATAAGATCAACAACTCCCTTAAACAACATCAACTGTAACTTTGATACGAACTAAATCGGACATCCAAGGGAAACCTCTATTTTCTCCTCTCGGAATACCCATAACTTCAAAGAACTTTTCAATTTGACTCATTAACAACTCAAGTAGAACCGTCAATCATGACAAAGATAACATTAACCAACTTGCCACTTAAGTAAAGAGCAAAAGAAAACATATAGCAATGTAAATTAAATGAGAGAAAGTCCCTAACTCAAAATCAACTCACGAAAAGTCACATTGAAAGGATTTATCAAAACAATCCATAAAATCACTAATTCAAATACAATATATCCATTCGTTCAATAAGAAGTAACTTGAAACAATCTAAAAAGAATATTATTTTAAAGATCAATTATTTCCAACATTTAAGGACAGCACAATATTGCAAAGTGAAGATAAAATCTAATGTTTTAAGCCATAAGACACTATTCACAAGTATACTCTTCCAAACACAAATTAAAACAAATTCAATTTACACATTATAACAACAATCTCCCTTCGAAGATCAACCCACTCAAACAAACAATTTGATCATGATATCAATCACAAGTATTTTCTAGAACTATTATTATAGAAAACCCACAAATCAACTATTAAAAGAATATGAGGGAAATTGACTTAGAAGAGATCATCTAATTTTATTCATTTACATAAACCCTTTGTTTAACTAAATATAATTAATCAAAACATTTATCGAATCTACAATCATTCACTAGCCTTTATCGTAATACCCAACTATTTAAAGTTTTCAATTTCATTTACTTCCATTTACCTTATAAATCAATTCTCCCACTTAAACAGAAATAATCCTTATCACTAATATTATCTACATACATCAACAACATACAAAACTCTACTTTTCATTATTTCTAAGTTAACTATTCCACTTGAAACTAATCAAATTAAGAATAAACTAATCTATCAATGTTACCCAAATTATCAAAAATTAACATAAGGAAACTCTCTCTCTAATCACTTTACTAACCTACTCAATAACATATCACATAACTCTCCAACTTAACTACCTAATAAATCTAATTTTCTAACTCCTATAAATAAATCATTTTCTGAATATAAACACATTAATTACAAAGTCTTAAAGAATACTCCCATATCTTATAAGCACCCTACTAAAGAATCATTACTAAAGAATCTCTATAAAACATAATTTCCAATTAACCAAATATTAATAAGTCCATTGCTTAACATGTGTGTG